>RJWM01003516.1:0-51259 GCA_004363535.1 Dasyprocta punctata | reverse complement strand
CAAAAAAAAAAACCTGAAAGCAAAAGAGACTGAATTAAAAAGATCTTAAAAACAAATTTACTTGGTGTCTCATACTAACTTTTGATTTTTGGAATACTTTATAAAATGACAGATTATAAAAATCTTATAAGAATTGTTTACTTTCATTGTTAAATAGTCACATAGTCATTTTTGACTATATAAAAATGTATAGCTAAATGGTACCGGGTGTGGTGGTGCATACCTGTAATCTTTTCAGTAAGGAGGCTGAGGTGGGAGGACTGCCACATAGTGGGTACATAGTGAGACTGTCTCAAAAAAAAAAAAAAAAAGTATGTAAATATATCAGGATGGAGGGTAAGTGGGGTTCATTTTCGCTAATTAGGTGTTTTAATATTATTCTGGTGCTGTGCTCATTTAGGAAGTGCCTGAAAGTGAAGAATCTTTTGATAAAAATTAAAGATCTAGAATGTATGGAGTTGAATGTTGAGTCTTTGCTTAACAAGTATTTGTTCATAATAAATGACCAAATATTAAATTAAGCCAGATTTAATCCATATTGTTTTTTACCTTTTGGCTGATTAATCATGCCTGTTAACATTAACCACATTTCTGTCTAATCTCTAACCCAATGTGTGTTTTGCACTGCCCCTACTTTTTCTATGTATGTTGTCCTTTTGAAATTTCTGCTAACATACGTGCACTTGAAACTATTTTTATATATTACCCTGGTCTCAATTTTAGCACTAAAAGCAAAACTCCATACATAAAGAAAATGTTCTTTGTTTTTTTTCTTGAAAGAAGCTTTCATGATTTAAGTACTTCCCTGTAATCAAATGCAGAACTGATGCATGACCTTAAAGATTTCAGAGTTACATGCAATGGCCAGAATACTAAGTGTTTCATTTGGGGACATATTTCTCTAATATGGTATTTCATGTGGTCCATTACAATGATATTTGGAATTTGACAGCCTTTTGCCAAATTTAAACTGAAAAATAAACATTTATAATACTATACCATGAATTTCTTTTGTCTATTACTAGGTCACAGGTTGCTCAATTCTCCTCTAACCATTCATTTTCTCAACAAAGTATTTCCTTCTAATCATCTGGTGGCCTTTTATATTCTTAACAAAACAAATCTAAGCCACTGTTTTTTATTTGTGTGTGGATAATAGTTTTAGACAATTGTACTACAGGAAATGGTTTGTCATGTTCTATTAAAGTTTTTTTAAATTTGAGTTTCGTACTTTGCAACTAGGAAAGAGGTTAACTTTTAAAATTTTGATGACTTTAACATTACTTGAAGTAGTGAATTTAAAGGTAGAAGGATTTATAATTTTATTTCTAAAACTAGCCTCAATTCAACAACTTCCATGTGATATGTTCCCAGATTTTAAGCCATTCTGTAGAACCAAGCTATTCATGTTTACATTTTTTGCATGTTGAACTGGGAGAACACATACTTATTCATTAAATTATATCCTTCTGAATCAGATCATACTCCTGGTATAACAAATTCTCAATTGGAATATTTTATATTACTTCTAAAATGGCTAACATGGAAAATTAACTTGAGATAAAAATATAGACTTTGTTTGGTTTTTCTCCTAAGAGTTCATCCTACCAAGCTTTGTTTTTGTTTGATTGTCTTGACTGAACATAAGCAGTTGGATGCTTTTGGACAACAAATGTTTTTTCAGCAAATGTTCTGGAAAAAAGAATCCAGTTTTGATGTAGATTATATAAACATATACCTGTGAAATATATCTTTCAATAGTTGCTCTAGTCATAGAGTTTCTTTTCCTTACAAGTGCTTTTTTCTTCTCTTGTCTTCCTGAGAAAGTAAGACAAGGTAGTGTTTTTGGTTTTGATTTCTTTTACTTTTTTTTTTTTCTCCTACTGCATACAGTGTTGTTCCCTGAAACTTTCTGACAGAATTTGCTTTATGGTGATTAGGATGAGAACCTGGTTTTCTAATTTGACTTTTTAGGTAGTTACAGTTTTGTAGTTTCCTTCATGTAACCAAGTGCTGTCCATGGTGAAAAGATAACTTTTGAGTCTCACAGCTTTTATTGTAGAGTGGAAGCAAAAGTGACATCTTGGAGCAGGGCACAGAGAAAATAAGGTAGAACAGCAATCCTCTGCCTTTTCCTTGCTGAAAAGTAAATGTTACAGGAAACTCCCAGATTTATGTATATAGTAGACCTAGCCATAATGGATTTTATACCTACTTTAGCCTGATTGCAAGGCTTCAGAGAAAAGTAGAGTGGTCAGTGCTGGAACTTTCAAATACATGCTGCTAATATTTTTGCCTCAGTTACCTGAGGAAAACAAGTAATAACTTGCTTTTCAAGTCCAGCAGTTATTAGCCTTGCTCTTGAATATTGCTTGAAGCATGGCTAGAAGACTTTCCTCAAATCTTTTGGATATATAATGCTTCAAAGAGCTGTAACTGAACTAAAATTCTTTGATACTACTCCCTCTTCCCCCAAAATAAGACCTAGCTAGAAAATAATCAGTTTTGAGAACTAGAGATAAAAAACACTGGCCCCTATCAGCCTATCCTTGTCTTACCTGCCTTACCTGCCATCACTAGTCTCTTGCTCCTTAGCCTCTCTGTAAGGCAGGTAGGACAAGGCAGTTTTGATCTCTCATTTTCTTCTTTCTTTCTCTTTCTTTCTTTCTTTCTTTCTTTCTTTCTTTCTTTCTTTCTTTCTTTCTGTGTGTGTGTGTGTGTGTGTGTGGTTTTTTGAGGCAGGGTCTTGCAATGCAGTTTGGGCTCACCTTGAGCTCACTTTGTAGCCCAGGCTGGTCTTGAACTCAAAGGATCCTCCTGTCTCAGCTTCCCGAGTACTGGGATTACAGGCATGAGCCACCATGTGATCTGTCATTTTCAAGGCTGAGAATTTTTTAGCTAGGTTTTATTTTGGGGGGAAATTGTACATTAGAAGCACTTTTATTGATGAGTTCATGCATTTACTGGTATTTGCCCAAATGCATGTGTATAAGATCTGGTCCTAAGAGAATCACATTACAAAACATAATAACAAGGTACTTTATGATTCTCAGTACTCAGTAATGTATCTGGTGTTGAGCAGGTTATCTATAAAATAAGTCATGTGTATTAATAGTTGCCATCGAGTAAGATAAATATCTATACCTGCCAAGCACTGTAGGTGATACTTTGTGTGTTATTCTGCTGAATTCTTACTGTAGCATGTGAAGTTAGTAGTATGAATCCCATTTTGCAGAAGAGGAATTTGAGATTGAGAAAGGGACTTTTCTAACACTTTAAACATGATTTATATTTGTTAAAGTTGTATCAGTGATAGAAATGGAATTTGGACTTAGGTTCATATGGAGCTTTTTGGGGTGCAGATTGTTTCAGTAACACAGGCTAATTGTAAACTAGTCTCAATTCTTCCTACCATTGCAATAAAAATACTTTTCAAGATGCTGCTACCCTTTGCTCTCGGTAGCCATTGGCTGTAATTGCTCAGGCCAAGTTGCAGGAAATGAAAGGTTGAAGAAAGTGTGATCAGATCCTCACCTGTGACCTTTTCTAAGACAAGGTATTTTCTTTAACTGTTTCCCCCCACCAACTCAACTGACTACACCATGTACCAGATCTAGAAGACTTTTTGAGTTAGCCAGAGAGTGAGGCAGGTTGCTTGAGTCTTATATTTTAAACCATCCCTTAGAATTATATTTGAAATATTTCAAAGAACACAACTCAGGCCTTGTTGGAAATTCTATATTAATTCAAGAATGGGAATTATAGTTACAGTGTAGATTCATTTTCCCTTTAATTGTTTTTATAAACAGAAGCCTTTTTGAGTAAAAACTATTAGGCATGGTAATGGGCACTGAAGACAACATGTTTTGTGCTGTTACATATTTTATTTGCATACTGCACATGTGTTAATATTGTCCTTGTTATAGAAAGAAATATATCCATTATGGATGTTTTCAGTCTTAGGAGGATTTCTGTGCTCTGACTTATCTTCATTTGGTGATACAGCTGTCAGTCTACTTATGCCAGCCCTCATAGTCTCACTCTTGTAATTTACCTGTTTATTCATAAAGCAAGGCAGGGATCTGGGGATATAGCTCAGCAGTATAAGCACCTGCCTGGCAAGCACAAGGTCCTGAGTTCGATCCTTGGTACCAAAAACAAAACAAAAAAACAAAAAACAACAACAACAAAAAAAACATAAAGCCAGGCCCATTAGTATAAGCAGTGGCAGCTGATAGGTGCTTTCCCAGATATCCATGATACAGAATTTTAAGATGGTTGAAAAAGGGAAGAATTTACTGCTGACTTAGCAAATGCAAGTTGTGTATGTTGCCCCAGGGTTATGATCTCTGACCCACTTCTTCATGGAAACTGAGTATGCTACTTTGATTGTTAGTGTTATGACAATGTGTGTTACAGCAAATACCACCTGCCCACTCTATTGTTTTCTGTTAACTGAAGCTTGTGATGTATAGAAATTACTAGAAAGTATTTCCTTGTCTGAGGACGTGACAAAAAACTGGATCTCCCAGTGATGACTTTACCAGTTAACATGTGGCATCACCTGGGAGACTGTATGCTGACATGTTTGCTTTTCCCATGTATCTGCTGCTGATTCATTTTCCTGAGCCTCATTTGGGGTAAGGGTTGGGAATTAGTTTGAGATCTCCTGGCTCATTTCTCACCCCCTTTTTTAATCTGAACGTTTGCTTTCCTTTACCCTTTTTTGTCCCTATTCTGTTTAACATGCACTTGTTTATTTTTTTATTTAATTTTAAAAGGAATTAAACAACAATAAAATGAATCAAAACAGTGATAAGACGTAGGAAATCTAACATGCACTTGTATAACCAGGAGATTGTCCTCCAGGTGGGCAACACCATGGAAGGGGCTGCTGGTGAGATGTGAGAGTTGAAGGGCACCTGCTCAGCATCCCTTCAGAGCATGAGGTAAACATGTACAACTCTGCATTTTCAGGGAGTAGCGGTGTGACTGTCAGATACCCAAAGCTTCTCTCTGCTGCTTCCCACAAAGACTAAGCTTAGATGGTATGGATCTTGTGGCTGCTCTCAGTGATTTATCCCTACCCACTCATTTTGTGTTTTGTTTAATAACTGAGTCAACTAAAGATAGGAGTTTTAAAAACTACAAAACCTGAAACTTTCTGGGAACTGATGACTTTTTAAAAATCAAATTAAAGAAATCCAAGCTAGTGTTATAACATGCTAAGAGGCAGTGTATGGAATTGCTTAAAATACAAATCCTTGAACAATAGGAAGGCTGTGTTGTGTTTACAAACAAAGCAAAATAAAAGTTCCTAGTCTCATGTGATCTCCTGGAGATCCTTCACTGCTCCTACTTACGTTGTAGATATTGCTTGAAATTTTGGTTTTACAAGTTAAATTACACTATTTTTAGTGTAATTTTTTAAAATGCTAGCATTTTTATTTCTGAATTTTCCTGTCTTTTGGAGGATTGCATTTTGGAATCTGTTGATGTAATAATCCACCATTCATGTATCGTCTTTGCTAAAATGTTCAAATATTTTGCCCTTTTAAAAAAGTAGGAAACTTTTTTCCCCTTTTTTTCTTTTTGGCTTTTTGAGGCAGAATCATACCATGTAATCCACATTGCCTTGAACTTGCTATGTAGCCCAGACTGACTTCAAACTCAAGATCCTCCTGCCTCAACCTCCCAAGTGCTGGGGTTACAGATGTAACCCACCCAGCTTGGTTTGTTTTATTATTGAGATATTATGTTATTTATATGTATATTCAAGCTACAAATCCTTTTTCATTTATTATGTATATTTACAAATATTTCTCCAAGTTTGTGATTTCTTTAGCTTAACATTACATTTATGACATTATGTTGTTTCATGAGTTGTAGTTCACTAATTCTCATATTTCGTTACATGAATATAATCAATAGGTTTTCTTGATGGACATGAGGGTAATTTAAATTTTTTACTACTAGAAAAGTGCTGTTTTTTTTTTTTGAAAAGTGCTGTTATTAACATTTTTTGAACATACATTTTCTATGTATGCAGTTCTATTTGGAGCGGAAATACTAGGTCATTAGCATATGTATATGTACAGGTTTGGTATAAATAAGGTTAAGCATCTAATCTAAAAATCCAAAATTCAAAATGCTCCAAAATTTGAAACTTCTTGAATGTTGATATTATATCACAAGTGGAAAATTCCATGTCTGACCTCATGTAATGAGCCACATTCAAAACACAGGTGCATTAAAAATATACAAAATTACCTATATATTATATGCATAAGTCTTATATGAAACATAAATGAATTTCATATGTAGGGATGGACCCATTCCCTAGATATCTCATATGTACGTGAAAATATTCCAAAATCTGAAGAAAAATCCCAAATCTGAAGCCTGAAAAACGTGGTTAAAAACATAACATTTTGTGTTTTGTTTAATAACTGAGTCAACTAAAGGTAGGAGTTTTAAAAACTACAAAACCTGAAACTTTCTGGGAACTGATGACTTTTTAAAAATCAAATTAAAGAAATCCAAGCTAGTGTTATAACATGCTAAGAGGCAGTGTATGGAATTGCTTAAAATACAAATCCTTGAACAATAGGAAGGCTGTGTTGTGTTTACAAACAAAGCAAAATAAAAGTTCCGAGTCTCATGTGATCTCTACAAATAACTAGCTAGGTAACTTTCCTTCTTTGTATCTCAACATTTTATTCTCACCTGGAGAAAGCAATGAAACACATATTCATGAGATCTAGAGGTGTTTCCCTCTTTTGAATTCTAGCCTTTGTGTTTAAACACAAAAGATTCTGGTTGACTGAATTAGTTCAATTTCAAATCCCAAAAGTAAAAATAAAAGCGTGTTAGTATAAGCTGATTCAAGTTTTAAGACTATCATGAATGAGTGATTGGGAATTTAAAGGAACAGCTTAAAAGATCAGGCCCTGCCATGAATTACAAGACCCCCTAACAGCCTCTCTCACTGCAGCCCTGCCTCCCATCTGTGACCTGTGTTGGCACAACTGATATCTCGGTTAGTCTGGGAAGAAGTGTCTGATGGGTCATCTCTTGTCTCTAGAACTAGGACTCCACCTTGCTCAGGTAGTGGATTGTTACTGCTTTAGGATGATCCTAGGCTGAAGTGTTCCTGCTTGTGATGGAAATCACTTCCTGAAGCAGAACACAGGCTATCTATCTGAATCTCCAGCATCTTGTACACACTACTTTTTCTCCAGTTGAGATCAACTACTAATGTGTGTGTGTGTGTGTGTGTGTGTGTGTTTCTTTTTGGGCCACACAACATCTTAGCAACAAAGGTGTGGGGTTCATAATAACTCATCTAAAGGAAAGGAGCTGAGGTATCTGTGCCTTGAATCAAAATCCAATGGGACCTTGTCTGTTATTTGCTGGCTATGAAACTTTAAGCCTCCTTGCTCCTTCTGTTTTCTACCCTTCCTTGGGACATGTCATCGTCGAGGGCAAAGCTGGTACTGGGGAATAGGGAGGGAGTTAAGCTCAACAGATTAGGGGCAGGTTTGTGGTGCTTTTGATCAATCTTAGATCCTCTTTTTTGGGTGTAATGAAATCAACTTTTCAACTGGGATGAGCTTTCTGCATACATAAGGACCAATTATGTTACAGAGGTTCAACAAAATATGTGGAATGAATCAAATGAGTTAAAAGTCTGAGCCTTGCTCTTGGTTGTGTCTTCTCCCTTTCCTCCCCTGGTGGGTTTAGGCAAACAGGACTCCTGAAGCTTACACTCACCTCTGAGAATGTCTGGATCAGCTGATCTCAAGGTGAGAACATGTGCTGCCTAGAAAACCTTGCTGCTTTGCTCGGTTTTTCTCTTTTCTTTCTTATTACTGTTGTCTGATCCAGAGAAACTAGGGTGTACACTTCAAGGGGAAGCGACTGTGGAGCTGCCTTGCTGTCAGGGCCTAAGCCTGAATTTAGCCATGTGGCCAGCCCAACTCACTAAGTCTGCACAGGAGTTAGGGGCAAAGTCTCAAAACATGTATTTGCCTGGCCTTGTTTTTTGCCCTTTTGTTTTCAATTCTCTCAAGAGCCTAAAATGGGAAGGGATCCAAGGTAGAGAAAAGGCCAGAGGGAGACATTTGAAATCCTGAGTCACTGCCATCCTTCCTTCTCTATATAAATCTCTACCTCTTTTTAACATGGTTTATATTATTCATGTAAATCTTCCTGGGGAAAAGCTGTGATCAAAGCTGAAACATTGCCCATTAGACCCCAACTTCTTGTTCTATTAATCTCAGTCATGCTACAGGCAAGAAAGAATAAGCAAGAGGTGTTTGCTGGTGTTTCCTGTGCACTGGACCCTGAAATGGGTCCTTGCTGGTCTTCATGGTAAGCCAGGGGCTAGATATTGCTATCGTCTCTACTTACAGATAAGGAAGACGAAGTTCAGAGAAAAGTGCCTTGTCCAAAGTCAAGAAGTAATCACATCTAAGAGACAAATTCTAGCACTCTATCTCTGGAGCAGGTGTCCTCCATTATATTTGTTTCCCTCCTCCCCACATATACACTGAGCAATGGCCATCAGTGTGCTTTCTGTTGCCAACCTATGGGTATACAAAAGCATTTGCTTCTGAAGGTGGAAGGAGGTTCCTCTGTTTTGAAGAGCACCACTCTTCCTGAAGGGCTAATGTTCAGGATTCACCATTACACCTCCTTTTTTCTTCAAGCTTTGTCCTGTGCATCAAGTGGCATACCAAACTCTGTCAGTCACTTTCCTAGCATGAATGAATGCATTAGATGTGTTGTGAGTGGATTGCTTATCCTTTTGTGCTTCTGCCTAAGAGGCTTGCCATTTGGGTTTAATCACTATTTGTCTTAATAGAAATACTCTTGGTCTGAGTTTTCCAATTTTTCAATCATTACTAAAACTTTTTTTGATTAGTATGAATAGCAGCTTTTTGTGGCATTTATATACCATCTTGGAAAAGATATTGACAAAATAATTGTTTTTTTTCTTTAAAGTTTTTGCAAGCAAACTAAAGAACTTATATGTGGTAGAACAACCAAAAACCAGAGAGAATCATGTGTTTGAATTCTTAGTAAAACAAAGCTTTGATGCCTAAAAATGAATTTCATTCCAGGAAGGTGAACAGTTCAGCTAAGGGACAAGAGCACCATATTTTGTTTCCATAATCTAATTGGTGAGGAAAGATATGGAGAATCCCTGTACTCACCAGAATTACAATCAACTTTTAGCTGATATTTTAAAAAGTCTCTAGGATATATTTAAAGAAATACTTTAGAAAATAACGTCCTTTTTGCCAAGCACATGTATTGTTAGCATATAAAAATGACTTCGTTTGTCACCAAAATTCACTTTTAAAAATACTTGAAGTTTGCTGATCTGGAAAGGGGAAATTCAAATTTTCTTCACTTTTTCCTTGTTGCCTTTTAGATATTTATGAATATTAATTAAAGCTGATTCATTCCCAGAGCTCACTTCAAGATAATGATACAATAGTACAAGTTACAACAATGTCAAAGGTCACAGGAAAGTAACATTATAAAAAAATGTAATTGGTACAATTGTTCCCAAGTTAAATAGTACAAGAATTATGGTTTCTGAGGTAGAGGTTAGTTTATAATATCTATTCCCTGATGACATTTTTTCCTGGGAGCCAGAAGGTCCATTGTCCCCTAGTCAGTAACGCCACACATTTGGTCCCCAGAATTTGGGCTTCATTTTTCCAGCTTTTACTGAGGACTCCATGGTACACACTGGAGATATAAAAGATGGTCCCCATCTCTGGAAACTCAGGGTTTTCCAGGGGAGACAGACCCTCTATAAGATAAGAACAATACACAGTCCAAGCATTATTATAGGGTCGTTTAGAGATCAGTTTTTGCAGTTGTCAGAGAATGCTTTCTCCCTAAACTAACTGCTGAGCAGAGCCCTGAAGGCCAAGTACTGCTCACAAGTAAGACAAGCATATGATGCTGAGTCTCAGCAAGGTAAAGACCTAGGTTTGGGGGCTGGGAAATAGCTCAGCGACACAGAGCCTGCCTGGTAAGCATGAGGTCATGAGTTCGATTCCCAGTACAAAAAAAAAAAAAAAAAAAGATCTAAGTTCAGGGAAAAGCAAGAACATTTGCATTGACTGTATGATTATAAAACCCTGATGCTCTACTCTGGCTCTGAACAATAACAGTTATACCAATTACACTATATTATTGTTAGTTTTCTTGTAAAGTATAAAGTAGGGCCCTTGTTGGATAGATCTAACTTCAGATTCTGACTCTAGCATGTACCAGATGTATATTCTTGGGGCTATTACTATCTTTTTGAACTGCAATTTCCTTCTAAAATTAGCATAACATTTATTTTGTGTGGTTTTCCACAGGTAACAAGAGATAGCATATGTAAAAACAACAAGTAGAACTGACGGATTTCGCAAGTGCAAATACAGGACACCTAATTAAATTTAAATTTGTAGTTTTTAAAGTGATCATCTCCAATATTGCAGAGGACATATACTAAATACTCATTTGTTGTTTATTTGAAGTTCAAATTTAACTGTGCATCCTATATGGTTTTACCTAATAAACAAACTATAACTTAATAAGTTGTTGGGTTTTGATGCTAGAGAAGCTCTAATTTAAACAAGTTTTGAATGAAAGAATAGAATGCATATTTTGTGTATGTACATCTGTGTTATGGGGGATTGTGGGAAAGGTGAAGGGATAAATTAATGTTAGGAATCCAGAAGCTTCTTCAAAATTGGTAAACATGTTCTTTTGTTTTTTTTTTTGTTTTTTTTTGTAGCACCAAGGATTGAACTCAAGCTCGCACCTACCAGACAGGAGCTTACGCTACTGAGCAAAACTCCTGGCCTTAGTTTTTTTTGAGGCAGAGTTGCACTGTTTAGCTCAGGCCTGCCTTGCGTTCACGTTGTAGCCCAAGCCAGCCTCAAACTCACAACACTCCACCTACCTCAGCCTCTGGAGTGCTAGGATTAAAGGCGTACACCGCCACGCCTGGCTGGTAAACATATTCTTTTAAATAGAAGTTTCTTCAAGTTGCTCAACACTGTCAATAGCAAAAACAAAATCAACGTTTATAAAGAGACGTTTTAAAAAGGCTATGTTAGCAGGATCTGAGTTTTGACACTTTCAAGCTTTTTGACACTGTAATAGTATAGTTGTTGACTTTTTCAAGACTTTTGGGTCCTTAAGATGTCAGATCCTATATCTGTTCTCCTCTCTCCTTATTTCCCTGATACGTCTCAGGCTCCTTGGCTAATGCATGAATGCTCAATGCTGGACCAGCTAAGAGGTTGCTGAGTGTAGCACTTCAGACACGAACTGTGGAGAAGGATTCATAAAACTTTAGAATCTTGTTTAAAAAGTCTAAAAAAGATAAAAGATAGCTGTCTAATTGAGTCACTTCCTGAATCACATGTTCTTAAGGGGTTAGTTTCACTACATCCCCAGTACCTAGAACAGTACCTGCCAAACAGTAGGGCACCCATAAACATTTAGTGAATGAATTAGTCACTATAGGCTGGACTCACCAAGGAAGTTCCAATGAAGTAGCTTGGTCAAAATGGGTCATAAATGAAGAAGACCTGGCTGAGCAGAAAGTTGTCGTTGTCTTCCTCATCATCATCATGGTAGCTGCTATTTACCAGGAACTGGCATGGTACTTTATTTTAATTCTACTCAGATATTTCCAACAGCCCTTAAAAGTATAGGTCTGTCTGGCCTTAAAGTCCATTTTTTTTTTCTGTAAATCATCTTGACGTTCTTGGACTTCCTCTATCAAAAAAGTATCCCTTCCATTTACTCTTTATCTTGGTCCATGTTCTTTTGTAGCATTTATACAATCAGAAATGAATTTACTAAATATTTCTGGTTTGGCTCTGTATAGTCAATGACCACAAAGACTCTTATTACTGCTGTGTTTTCAACACTCATTAGCCAGCTTGTTCCCCAACACTCAGGCACCCAGTTAATGTTTATCAAACAAATGTGTTTGGTTTTCAGGCCTGTCTGTACAGAGTCACTAAACATAAGCCTCAAGACTTCACCCCAGGGTCACCAGGTCCAAATATACAGCAGTGGATATGTGAAGCCCAAGCATCTCTTTTTTCTCCTTATAAAACTTCGTATGTGAATCTAATGCATGGGTAAAGATGAGAACTTCAAGCCAGAGATTTAGCTCAGCTGCATAAGCACCTGCCTGGCAAGTGCTAGGTCAGGAGTTCAGTCCCTGGTACCAAAAAAAAAAAGGAGGAAAAAAAAAAAAAAACATGAGAATTTCACCCAGCACAACTAGCTAGGACTCCTTCGGTCTTTGCTCATTGTAGTTTCTTGCCTTCATTGAAATGATAATTATAAATCAGGGGTGTACAATTTCAGCACAGAGGCCACTGGACAGACTCTTTGTTTACAAGAATTAAGTACAGCTTCCATGGCAGCTTTTCCATGTCAAAGGTAGCAATGGGAGGCATAAAAATATTTTGAAGGTGCTTGGGAAGAGAAAAGAAAGATGGTAGTGGGAATTTTATGAAATAGTGACTTTTGAAGAAAAGTTAGACAAACGCTCACATCTAAAAGCTGTGTTGTGAAAGAACTGACAGAGTTATCAACCTCAGGTTCATATTCAACTAATATTCAATCAAGGAGGCTCTGAGCCAGTTTCTGGGCTGGGCGACCTCCTCTGCATCATCTGATTTAACCACCACTCATTCCATGTCCGGTCTCCATTTTAGGCATGCATTTCCCCTTCCTTCATCAAACTTTTAGCAATTTAAATGAGATATTGACATTTTATTTTATTTTATTTTACTTTATTTTATTTTAATCACCACCCTTCTGTGGAGATGCTGGTGAAAAATAAGTGAAAATTCAGAGGAGGGTGTTGTGGTAGTCAGAAAAATGCCTTCCCAAAGATGCCAAATCCTAATCTCTGAAACCTGTGAATATATTAGGTTATGTGATAAAGGAAAAACAAGTACCAGTGGAATTAAGTTAGCTAATCAACTGACTTTAAGAGAGGTTCATTATCCTGAATTATCCACGTGGCCCAGTGTTACACAAGAGCCCTTAAATGTGGAAGCAACTGTAGAAGAGATCAGAGGTATGTGTTGGGATAAGAACTCCACCCACCGTTGCTGGCTTTGAAGATGGAAGGAGGGTATGTGCAATGGAAGGAGGAAAAAGCAAGAAAATAAATTCTCCCCTGGCAGATGGGAGTGCAGCTCTGCTAACACTCTAATTTTTACATACATTGAGACCTATTTCAAACTTCTGGCCTTAAGCTTTGTGAGATATTACGTGATAGTTATTTTCATTTAAATTTGTGAGATTAGCAATGGGAAACTAATGCACATGAGTACGGCCACACACTGGAGGAAGAAGCCCTCTGTAGATGATCTAGCAAATTCAGTGCCTCCAAGCTATGATGATAATGGAGTTCGGAGCAGTCAGTTCTGCCATGATCTTGTTACCTACCAAGACTTGATTTGACTAGGAATTTCCGTAATAACCCCAATGTTGACACCTTTGATGTTTCTGCTATAACCCTTCTTCCTGTCCCTAAATGATAGAGCAAGAATATTTCACAGCATGCCTATATTCTTTTCTAGATGAACTGTTTCTTATTTATATAAAACCCTTTAAATGAAATTTTAAACAATTCAGCAGGATATATCTAAGTGTTGACTTTTTTTCCTGTTTTTTATTTGCTGGATTTGTGATGGACTCTTAACTTTCACACACCATGGTACATCTTCCTATTGGGAAAGTTTTCTCCTAATATTAAGTTACTGTGTCTATTCATCCTAGGCTTTGTTTTAGGGTTATTATTTTCTCTTGACTCTGTAGTCTCTGGCCTACATATTTATCATAGTTTCTCCTCTCAATTCTTTTCTGATGCTTTTTGGGAGGTTTTCTCAAGCTTATTCTCTAAATCACTGTGTCTGTTTCTTCCTTGTCAACATGATGATTTAATTCTATGATGGTATTTTATAATTTTTAAAAAACACATTAAATCATTTAGTGCTTGTGGTTCCTAATTACGTTTCACCATCTCATCTTTTATGTTTGTTGTCCTATTCATGTTTCACCTTTTATTTCAAATGATTCATATTTTCCTAAATCTTAGTGAGAGTACAACTGTGTTCGAATTAATTTGGCTTCCTGCAGAAGCATCATATATTCCTTTCAAGTATTTTTAAAAAGATATATAAGAGTCTTTGTCTCTATTTCATAATGTTTCATTAGCTGTTTCTACTACTTTTTATATATTAATTATCTTAGGAAAAGAAAGTTGTATTCAAATCTGGCAGATCATGGGTAAAAATGGTCAGTTATAGAATGTTCCAATTGTATTGTAGATTACAGGGCCTGTCTACCTTCAGATAGTTTGTTGCTTTTATTTTATTTTATTTTATATCTTTTAAAACAGACCCTCTGTAATTTAGGACATAGGACTTTTGATTTTCAAAACTGGTACCCCGCCCTCAAAAAAATACCCGCTTCCCTTTGTCATATACCTAGTTTTCTCAATCCAGGTTTTGCAAGTGGATGTTCTTTCTGACATCTGGTACATGGCTGAGCAGCATTTCTAGTTTTCATGCCAGTGTAAATTTTTTATCTCCTTTCTTTGGGTTCATAAGTATTTTAATAAGAAAGATAGGGGCAAGGAGGTTAATCAATGTTACTTGGTTTCTGCCCTCTAGAAGCCTGGACTGAGAATCAACGAGAACTTTTCTTCTGCTTCATTCTAATTTGCTTCCATTCCAAAATACGAATCCTATGCCATGCTATCCTGGTTCTGTCCCCTTCCCTGTGAAACGCCACTCACATTCCATAGCTACCCTCTTTATTTCTCAGGTTGGGCTCCTGTAAAAGTGATTCTGAGACTGACTAGGTGCAGGGGTTTACTAGGCTGTGATTGGGCTCAACGCCTTGGGAGGGCAAAAGAAAGCAGGATGAGGCAGAAGTTGAGCTGAGATACAGTTCTAACAAAGGCCTCAGGCCACCCTACAAGGGCTCTGGGGCTGGGCTGGCCCTTTAGATGCCCTGATTTGGACAAGGGGCCAGGACTTTATGTTCTCAAATGCTCAATTTTTGGATGGGCATTGCCCTGGGAAGAGGCATACTATTGGGTAAGGCAGCTTAAACAGAGGTGACCGCTGAAGACCATCTTCCTAGGGAAAGACCTTGGTGTCGTACCAGTGTCTACCTCAGGCACCAGATATAATAGCTCAATACTTTGACCTCTAATTTCATAAGGAGCTGAGATTGATTGGTCAAGGTACAAGGGCAAGATTATAAATTTCTTACAATCAATATAATAAGATAATCAGCAGATGGCCTCAGCCTAGAATACTTCAGGATAAAGACTTTTTGTGTGTGTATGTGCTACTGGGGATTGAACAGGAGACCTTTACACTGAGCTACATCCCAGCCCTTTTTTTAATTTTAAGACATTGTTTCACTAAGTCATTAAGTTTCCTAGCCTGGGCTCAAACCTGCATTTTTCCTGCCTCAGCCTCCCAGAATGCTGAGATTACAAGCATCTACTAATATGCCTGGCTACAAAAAAAGGTTTTTTTTTTAAATGACAATTGGTGAAGAATAATAGGCTTATACTAGATAAATTAATCCTCCAGTAGAAAGTGGTTAAAGCAAACTAGGAGTCACCTGCTTTGAAAGAAGACAGAGATTTAATAAAGAGAATCCAAGAGTTGCAAAGGAATTTTTGTTGTCTCAGTCTCCCTACATTTTATGCAGAAGTCTAAAAGTTAAAGTGATCACAAACTTTGAGCACCTGTAGAGTAGATTCTCATTTCACTCAGCTCTAAGTGAATCTCCCATGTATGACCTGTTACTCTGTGCATCCACAAGGCCCCAACAAAAGGAAACTATTGTTTAGTTACTTGGGATATGCTTTCTCAGAGACAGATGAATGAAATAATTCAAGTTGGGGGTTACAAACCCATCTATCTACAAAGGTCCAGGGGTAGAGTGGCAGGTATCTGGTGGGCTGCATCATGAATACTTGGAGGTATGGCCTCTCTCTAGCATCACTTCCTCACTGTGTTGATGTGGGCGAGATGCTGCCAAATTATTTGATTTTTAAAGAAAAGCTAGAGATCCAGATTCCTATCTGAAATTTCCAGATATTTTTGGTACAGAATTTTTGTAGTGCAGAATTCAGATTGAAAACAAACAACAACAACAAAAAAGAAAGAAAGAAAACAAGCAACAACAAAAACTGTGAAAAAAAAAAAACCAACCAACCAATAAATAAATAAATAAGTAAAACACTGTGTAAGCCAAATAGACTTCTTTAGGGAAAATAACGCCTGTAAACTGAGTTTGTAACCTCTGAGTTAAGTGTTTTCATCTGAAACCTTTTTGGTGAGGTGAGTCAGAGTTAATGTATAAACAGAATAACACCATAGTTTATAAGCATATTTTTAAATGGATTGATAACCAACATCAAAAATATTACTGCTATGCATTTTTAGGACCATTAACTATGTATTCCTTTATATTTGACCATCGTTCAGGTCAGTAAGAAATATGACTTTTGGCCAAAGGACATTAAAAAACATTTAGAGATTGAAAATCTAATACTATTTGCTTTTCAAAGAAAACAGTGTCATGAACACATGCTATTTTGTTATTGGTATCCTATTTCAACTGGAAGTAACATTTCCCTGTTTTTAGAAGTTACTTTCTCTCTTCCTCATTCCAGTCATGTTGTTCCCCTGGGAGCTGCCATGATTTTTCCCTTATCTTGATTTCCTGTTCACTATTGATTGATCAGGTTCTGAGTGCCTGACCCAAAGCATAAAAATCAGAATGCCCTGGAAAAGGCCCCTCCCTGGTGGCAGAAGCTGGCAGTGGCCGTGGGGAAAAAACTGACCTGTAGTGAAAGAAGGAAGGTCAGCTTACTTGCAGAGAGAAGCAGAACAAATAATGGGAAAAAAGTCATGGCTACATTTACAATTCCGACTTTGATTATTACTGAGCCTTTTCTTCATTTCTGCCCTTCCTTTATTGGTCTGATTGATCATGAGAAAACTGTTAATGTCATTAGTGAAATACAAATCAAAACTACAATGACATGGCATTGCACAATCATTAATATAGCTATAATAAAAAAGACACTAACAAATGTAAGTGAGGATGTAGAGAAATGAGAACCTTTATTACTGGTGGGATTGTAAAATGGAACAGCCCCTTTGGAAAACAGTTTGGAAGTTCCTCAAAAAGTTAAGCATAGAGCTACCATTATTACCCAGGAATTTCACTCCTGGATATATACTCAGGAGAACTGAAAGCATATGTCCTTATAAAACCTGTAGCTGAATGTTCGTAATACCCCAAAGTGGAGACAACCCATGTGTCTATTAACTGTTGAGTAGACAAATACAATATGATAAATTCATTCACAGAAATACTATTCAGCCATAAAGGAATGCCGTACTTATACATGCTACATTGAGGATTAGCCTTGAAATCATATGAAATGTCCAGAATAGAAAAATCCATAGAGGCAAGCTGCGTGGGTTCCAGGGAGGGAAAAGCCAGCACCTCCCGAGAATCAGCCATGCTGGGACTGGGAGAAGCCACAAAGAAATCAACTAGCCAGCCTTTCTAGTAAGCCATGCAAGGCGTGTGGCTTCCAGGGAGGAAAAAGTCAGATAGCGCCTCCCTTGAGCCTACCAGCACACAGGCTGAGAATCAAATACCATGTGGGTGTCTTCCTGCCTCCCCCCCTTGTCCACGTAAACAACTGGCTGGTTCAGAGAACAGGCTGAGTCGATAGCAACTAAGGTACATAAAGCAACTAAATGTTTGTATTGTTCAATTGGTTTTTCAGGCCTGGGGCTGGCGGTCTGAGCATCTCTTGGGAGGATGACAATATGCAATGTAGCAAATATGGGGGATTTCCTTCTATCTTGTCTTTGAAGTCCAATATTGTTCTCACTGTTTGGCCCTTTTTGATTAACTGTTTTGCTTTATTCAATGTTCTGTTTTGATTGGATTTATTCTCTTTTGTTTTTGGCTTGATTTTGCTATTCCTGATGGAATGGACAACTATTATGAAGATAACAAGATATACTATGGTAGCTATTGTTGTTTTCCTAGTATCCTGCTTTGAAGATCTGTACCAATTTTGCTGCATTGTTTTGATTGGCTTTGTTCTGTTTTGTTTTGTTGGATTTTACTATCTTTAAAATTAAAAAAAAGAAAAAGAAAAAGAAAGAAAAATCCATAGAGAAAGATCCAGAAAGAAGAATAGTGGCTCCTGGAGGCTCAAAGGAGATGAGTAAGAAATGTTTGGAGTTTTCATTTTGGGTAAAAAATATTCTAAAATAGTATAGTAATGATAAATACTAAAACTACTTGTATATTTTAAAAGATTGAATTTTATATTATGTGAATTAAATTTCAAGGCTGTTATGAAATAATGAAGAACACTAGATTTTTTTGCAATTTTTATTAATGTATATTATTATACAGAATAATGGGTTTAATTTTGGCATATTGGTACATGCATGTAAGATACACTGATCATTTTTACTCTCCATTGTCTTTCTCCCCACATCTCTCCCTTTGATCCCTTTTCTTTATTAGTTTTCCTTCTACTTCATCATCTCTCCTTTTAAAATTTTTTTCTCTAATTATTGCTAACATTATTTTTCAGTTCCACATATGAGAAAAATGTGATATTTGACTGAATCTGGCTTATTTTGCTCAACATCTGGTCTCTAATTCTATCCATTTTCCTGCAAATGACATGATTTTCTTCTTCTTTGTGGTTGAACAATACTCCATAGTGTATGTCACTTTTCTTTCTTTTTTTTAATATACTGAATATTGTTATCTTTAAAGTAGTTACTCAGGGTACAAGATATGGGCATGAAAAATTCTCCAAATGATATTACCACGAGCCTTTCTTTCCAATGAATTAAGAGAAACTAGTAGTGTAACTATCTCATATTTTGGGACTTTTTTCTTTTTTCTTTCCTTCTTTTTCCCTTCCCCCATTCTAGTTCCTTTTTCCTTTTGAGCAGTTTCTCCCCAGTTTTCCTTATCTATTCATCTGTTTCCATAGCATAGCTATTGTGAATTGTGCTGCAATAAATATGGGTATAAAAATGCCACTATGGTATGCCGTCTTTAATTCTTTGGGGAATATACCAAGGAATGGTATAGATGGATCAAATAGTATCTTTTTGAGGAAACTTCATACTGATTTCCATAGCAGTTGTACTACTTCATATTTCATCCAACAGGGTAGAAATTTCCTTTTTCCTGTATCTTCCTCGATGTTTTGTTTGTTTGTTTGTTTGTTTTCTTGATGGTAGCCATTCTGATTGGACTAAGACAGAATCTCTGTATAGTTTTATGTTGCATTTCCCTAAGGGCTAACGATGTTGAACATTTTCCCATAAACTTATTGCCCATTTTTACATCTCCTTTTTGGAAGTGACTTGAATTCATTTGCCCATTTGTTGACTGGGTTATTTTTTTGGTGTTAAGTTTTTTTTATATGTTCTAATACTAGTCCTCTGTCTGAAAAGTAGCTGGAAAGGTTTTCTCCTATTCCATGGGCCGTCTTTTCAACTCTGTTGATTGTTTCCTTTGCTGACTTCACAATAATTTTATCAGTTTTTCAGATAATGTATTTCTTATAACCATCCTGCTTAATCAGAAACCCAGTAATTAGCAAGAATCAACAAATTAATGATCATCACCAACTACGACAGGTCCAAAGGAGAATGTTGGAGACTAAAGGGTGGAAATATAAATAATGGCTTTAAAAGTATGAGGAGTGGGGGTTAGGGGAGGTCAAACAAAGCCCTGACCTTGTAAGGAGGCTCTGTACTGGGACTGCCACCACTGGCTCTACACGTCATTCAGTGTCCACAAGCACACAGATAATAATAGGCGAATAAGATCTGAGATTAGTCTGTTCTCTGTCCCCAAAGCCAAGTCTTCTGGTATAAAGTGCACCTGCCCAGAGAGGGTGTGTTTTTCTAATCTGCACAAAAATGCTATGTCACCTAGTTATAGATACTGGTACCCAAAGAAAATAATGAAACAATAGATAAATGGCTACTAATGCCCAAGTGGGGGAGGTCAGAAAGGAGTAGGGCAGTTGGAGAGGTTTGCCTTACAAAAATACCACTGGAATTGGACCTTGAAGTATGGTCCTGGTTTACTCACCTTAGTAGATAGAAGGGGAATGAGGAGGACATTTGAGGTATTGGGAAAGGAGATAGAAGTGCAAGGGTGGAACCCGGATGGGCAGGTTTAGGGATAAGTATGTGCCTAATTTATTCCCTTAGCAGATGGTTACAGAGCAACCATTGTTTGATAGGCCCCTAAGTAAGCACTTCAGCAAGGCATAGCTTCTTTCCTGTGTAGATAAAGCAGATGAAATTCTGTACTTGGAAATCTTATGAATGTTGGGGCTGCAAAACAGGCTCTACAAGACTGATTTATTTCATGGCTATTTAATTGTCTTCAGCTACTGTCTCAGATCACAGTAGGCATGAAGACACAAGATGGGTGGCATACCTCCTGTGTCATTTTTGCTTTAATTTTGTCTTCTCAAAATATAATGTCAGAGAATTTCTTTTTATTATTCCAGTCATAGAGAAGAGATGACAGTTGATTTAACACACCTTGGTATGGAGGAGCCAAATGGGATTCAAATTAATTTTTGGAGATTGATAAGCTATTTAGTGATGAGAACCAAGTAATGTGACTTCTATAGAGTGGAAATGTGGGAATTTGTGAAAATGTGCTACCTGAAGACCAATATAACCATGGGTCTTTCTCTACCAATATGAAACACCAAGTACATTACCAAACTGAATCAGTACTAATTTTTTCCTGTAAAAGATGCATTATAGCATGGGATAATATTAATTTAACAGCTTCAGGATTTAAGATGACTGAATTTTTATGTCACCAAATTCAAAATCAGTAATTCCTCTAAGGCTAGACAAAACCATGCAAAATACATTTTAGAAGATCAAAAGGTTAGTCTCTAAAATTTCATCCAACTCTAGGTCAAATCTTACATCCCACTATCTTTTCTATTGATAATCAAGGAAGTGGTATTATGCATTATTTTATGTGAGACTATCTCCTAGGATAGAGAAGGCAACTAATCAGAATGAATATGGGGCCTTGTCAGACATTTGTCAAATGCTGGAGCTTCTAGTATTACTTGTTGTCATCTTTTTAGGAAATGGGAGCAGCTGAAAAGAAAGTACCTGAAACTGAGGATGTTGGTGGCAGTGCCTGTGTGAGAGTGGGGCAGGTCTGCCACCCTCCCTCAGCCACAAGGTTGGGAGTGGACAAGTTGCCCACTGAGGAGACACAGGAGGACAGCCCCAGACAAGGTCTGAATATATTTGAAAAAGACATGACAGTTATTTCCAACTAAGGGAGCCAATTTATTAAGCTATGTATCAGATTTATGATGCACAAAATGAGTTAAGTGCAGCAACATAGTCCACTTAAAAACTTTTAAAAGAATATGAAAAACAGTGTTTTCCATTGAAGGGGGGTGATAATGAAGTTATGCACTGTACTTTACAACAGTATTTTTTCCTTTTTAAAAATGTTTTATATTTATCAAGGATCTACAAAAATAAATAAATAAATAAATAAATAAATAAATAAATAAAACAGACAAGCAGGTTTAGCAAGATCATGGTACAAGGTCACAAAACCAAATACAGAAATCAAGTGTTGGCCTATATACAAGCAATGAACAATTCAAAAGTAAAATTGTACAGGCACAAGTTACAACATCACAGAAAAGCTTAAAAGTAGTATTATTGTATAAACCTACCAAAATATATTCATTATCCGTATCCTAAGCACTATAAAACCTGATCAAAAGTACTCAAATGCAACTTAAATAAGTGAAGAGAGACTATGTATGTGAATTGGACAAATATCAAAACGTTTATTCTCCCTAAACTTATCTATAGATTCACCTCAACATCTATCACAATCTCAATGAATTCTTTTTTTAACTATCTTAACTATTTTATATACACATACGTAAACAAATACATAGTTTTTCCTTCAGTTTGTCACACAAGTGCAACAATATGATGCTTACATATGTGTGACTTATTTATTTCACTTATGAGTATATTCTCATGGCACATCCATTTAGGTATGAACGTGTCCAGTTTATCATTCTTTATGGCTGAGTAGTATTCCATTATATAGAAATACCACATCTTTTTTGTCCATTCCTCAGTTGATGCGCATTTAGATTGTTTCTACTTACAACCATTTTCAAAAGTTACAGATGAGCTGAGCTTTTGTCATGTGGTACTTTTCACTCAACTTGCTAATGCCATGGTGTTCCCCATCACCCAGTTTAAAGAAAGAGATCTGAAAGAAGAAAGTGCTTCAGGTTGCTAGTAATGATCATGATGCTGCAATTAACTGACACAGCCAATTGTCAAAAAGAGAGAAAATGGCTAGATAAAGTCTGGAGTGACAGAAGATGTCTGCACGTCCAGAAAAGAAAACAACACTAGACCATGATACATTGCTTTTATGTGTTAAATACTTTGTAGTACAAAGAGAAAATAGTTTGTTATGTACTTGGGTACATGCAAGCTCAGATAAGTTTCGTTAAAGATGAGTTTTGAAAATCCCAGTAAACAACTAGAAGAATTTTTAGCTCTGTTGGAACAAGTGTGCAGAACTTTTGCAGGGAAATGAGCAGATGTGGAGACTATGTAACAGACAGTAAAGGACTTGAAAGTAGCCAGAGGTTCTTTGCATGTGCCTGACACAGACCCCACCAAATTTCCCATTAATCATAATTTAACCCGAAAGGCTGGATATGTTAATGCTAGAAATAAAACAGGATTGGTGCCATTGACTTGGGATAGACAATATTACATCACACAGGGTGGAAAATTAATCAGGCCCCTGGAGAGGTAGCAGGAGGCATGCCCATGGACATAGACAACTGCTCAGTAATGGCTCTGGTCTGCGAAGACAGGTGATACTCTTTTCAGATCTTTCAATAGAAAAAATACTTCATTTTGCAAGCAAAGAATAAAAAAGACAATGAAGAGTGAATCTGTACAATAAGAAACATATCTAAACAAATATACTTAAGTGAAAATCTAGAGGAAACTGCTGCAAAGTCAATCAGTCAGCTCTGGAAGCTGTCACTCTGTCCCCATCTTTCCAGCAAAGACATGAGAACCTGCAGCCAGCAGGAAAATTTCAGTCACTAGTGGCTCAAGTTAGCAGCTCAGGATCCTTAGGATCTGAGGCCACCAATTTGGCTGTCCTCTCTTTAGATTCTCTTGTTGCCCAGGCACCCCAGTATAGTTAAACATCATTTCCCCTGTATGTAAAGATCAGCCTAGTCAAAAGCCTCTTCCCCAAGAGGCAGGTATACAAATCCACCTGGAGAATCTGGAGGAGTACAAAATCTGAAACTGAAGATTCTGTTTAGTTATTTTTGTTCAATTCCTTGGTTCTGTGGAGGTGAAATCAGATGACCATCCAGATGTTGTCTGTGAAACAGCATGACAAATCTTAGCTGCTTAGGTCATCCATAACATTTTTTGTAAAACAGGATCACATTTATTATCTAGTTGTGATTATTTTATTGATCCACAGACACAAGTTACAAACCTCATATTTCTTTTAAGAGGCTTTTGAATTTTTTTCTGGACATAAATGAAAGTAGTGTGTTCATAGGCTGTTATACATTTGAATCAATGAAGGGAAGAAGATTTGTGATTCTCTTAGCCTGGTAAAACATATATCTTTGCATGCTGAACTGAATTGAAGGGCATCAAAAGCACAAAAAGAAAGAGTAAAAGAGAAGCAACAGAAGGTACTCAGTAAAGAAAAACAGGTTGAAAAAGAGTTGGAAGAACAAAGTTGGTTGATAGGTGCTTGCAGTAGACCAGACCAAGCCAGTAGCGAGGGGCAGTCTCTTGTCCTTAGCAGTTCTATAACATTTGTGTTACCGCTTAAAGTAAAATTTCCCAGAGTTTAGTTTATTTATTTTATTTTAAATATTTTAGTTTAGAAAATGTAGTCTTTTAAGTTTCAGACTGATATTCCCAATTTTTTTTATAATCCCATGTTTGGAGAAAGTACTGAATTACCACTTTATATCTGTCCACAAAGGCAAATGCCTAATTTATGAGCATAAAATAATTTGTACTGATTATTGTAAATACTTCTACTTTTTAAATGAGTAAAAAGTCTAATTCCATGAAAGACTGAAAAGGAATTGAATGCCAGGTATAACATAGATTCATGGTGGTGGCAAACCTTTTAAACCTTTCAATGATAACAAACAGCCCTCTGCGGTACACATGCTGTAGGTTCGCTACACCTGGCAAAGAAGTTGAATGAGGAAAGATTTTAGCCTGGTACCAAAGTTAAAATGACATTTCTCTCCTGCTTATCTTCTGTGTCAAAGTGGGATTTTTAAACTCATATTTTAAACATTGTTGATGGAAATTATGCCTATATTTCCACATGAAACAGTATATATATGTGTGTGTGTGTGTATATATATATATACATAGATAGATAGATGTTAAACATATTGAGTAAAATATGATACATAGTTAAACGCCTAAAAATTACCAAGGAGTTAATCTCTAATACTAATTTTGCAAGGGGAAAGCTTTTTGTTCTTTAATATGTAGTTTTAATTCTGAATTAGAAATGACATCCCTTTTAGTTATCAAAATATAACTCACCTGCTTTCACACTATGTACATACATTATTTTCTGTGGGAACTGGGTAAATATTGTATATTAGATCATGATATTCTTTTTATCTATATACCAAGTGGGCATAATGATTAATTAATACTTTTTGAAGCCTTATATTACCAAATGTATAGCAAGCATGTAGAAATTCATAGAGTAGTTTTCAATTAAAAATTTATTCTGTGCTTACTAAAAGGAATGTTTTCACAATCACGTATCATTCTTTTTGTTGAAGTCGAAATTTCTTCTGTGGTCAATACTTGATTATTCACAGCAAGTCCTGATTTTAAGACTTTTTTTTTGGATTGGCAAGGTTTCTGTTTCATTAAGTCTTTTTTCTGTGTAAGTCATCAGTCTCCTCAGTTCAGATGAAATCTATTGCTCTGCAAGGAAGTTGATCATCATTAAGAGACAGTTTTAGTTGACTGGAGTGTTGCATGGTAACAGACTACTACCCTCTGTTAGCATTCTGGGTCGAAGTATTGGCTAGAGTTAAAGGTATTGGCAAATTTGTGATGCCAGACAGATTTATAGTATTTTAAGTCATGTTTCATAGGAATTCTCATACACCCATTGTCCTTGGGTCAAACCAAATTGTACTCCAAATAGAAGCTATGACTAGATTCAACAATTTGTGTTCTCATACCACAGTATTAGACTCTAGAAGCAACACTGCAGTATTAGACTCTATTGCATCACTGCAGATGTGTAAGCATCAACTTTAATAAACTGTTCCTTTTGTGTTTGGAGAAGGTTGCTTATAGCTTTCTTCCTAATGTTAAAGCTGATCTTGTATTGTTGTGCCCTCCTCTGGAATGTCTTCTAGCTCTGGGATGCTTTGATGGTCACTGGATTAGATTTGGGAATATCTTTTCCCTGATTCAAAACTTATACTTAACGATTTTTTTAAAAAATTAACAAAACTTCTTTTTTTGCCTTAAAAACAGCAGAATTTATTTCCTTGTTGTTTTGGAGGACACAAGTCTGAGACTGTGCCATCAGGCAGGCTCCCTTCAGAGGCCCTTGTGAAAAATTCTTTCTTTCCTTTTTGAGTTTTCTAGCTGTTGGAGGCAATCCTAGTCAGTCTTTGTCATTCTATGGTTTACAGCTGCACCACTCCAATTTCTTCCTCATTTTTCATATGGCTATTTTCCCTCGGTGTCTCTGTGTCTGAATTTCCCTATTCTTAGTAGGATACCAGTCACTGATTTAGGGCCCAGTCTAATCTAATATAATGTTATTTTACACTTGATTTCATCTACAAAGACACTGTTTCCAAGTAAGATCACATTCACAGTTTCCAGGTAGACATGAATTTTTGATAGATACTCTTCAGTTGCTTCAGTTTGTGGCAAGGTAGGAAGTTATACTATAAGTCACTAAGGAATGAGCTAGTGAGTATTTAAAGTAAAAATGACCTTTTCCCCTAGATATTTGTAATTAAGCCACTTAATTCTGCAATGCATTCTGTTATTTATATGAACAGTACTTCTATAACTATGGTAACAGAGTTAATAGACAGGATGTTAGTTATTTCTACATAGTTTTCAGAATTTTGAAAACTTACTAGGGACTGAAACTTAACTGGAACAGAGTCCCTTAAGTCTAGTTTTTGCCGTTGTTCAATGATTATGTTTAATTTCAAAAGAATTCTTGGTCTCCACAACCAGGGGGTGATAACATTGTTTCTATTTTTCTTAGGAAAAGGATAGTAGAATGTGAATAACATTCTAGGTGACATAATCTTGTGTGGTAAAGGCATCTGAGTTAATTGTGATTATATATAGGAACCACAGTATTTAATATTTGAATCTTATTATAAATGCTGACAGACCCTAAGAGTTAACATATTGTAAAACCTTTTGCCACCTGATTAAAATGAAAATATTAATGTTTGTTTTGATAACAAAAAACTTCCTAATATTTGATTGGTACTTTAAATACTTAAACATACCAATTAGAGCAAACCCTGTGTTTTATTTTTAACATTTGATTTAGTTGTTCATAAGATTTTTACACTATGTTACTTGACATAAAAATTTGAAACAGAAACTATATTACAATTTTTAACCCATCTCTTGTGACTGTAATCATAAGTAATTTACTTCAGTTAATACTTGGTATTAAACTATAACTAATGGGTAAAATTGCTTTATATAGTTGGTGATCTTGTAATGTAAATGAATTGGTTAACTCATTTCACTGATGCAATTATGTGGTGTGCAATTAGAAGTCATGCAACATTTTCCTTTAGAATTGGGTTTGAAGAATTCATCTTTATGTGATCATGGTATACACATGGAGCAGAGAACTTATTTTTTCATTTTGCCAAATTACTTACTGACCAGGCTTCAGGCAATACCTTGATAGAAGATTTTTAAAAAAAATGTATCACAAGGTCTATGATGTTTGTACAAGAAAGACAGAAAGAATGATACAAAGAAAGAAAAAGAAAGAAATTTCACTGACTACATGGCAATTGCAGAAAGGGAAGGAATAGCCCTCTTGTTTCCCCTCAGAGAAACGCAGACCATCTCCTTTCAGAAGCTCAAGGCTCTTTTGTTAAAGATAGGCTATTAATCCATTATTTCTTTTATAAGAAGATAGTCTCTGGGTTTTTTTTTTTTTTTGTTGTTGTTGTTGTTCTTTTCTTACTGTGGCAAAATATACATAGCATAAAATTTGTCAGTGCAACCATTTTAGGTATACAATTCAATGGCATTAATTAAATTCACAATGTAGTGAAGCCGTTGCCACAATTTCGAAGATCTTTTATCAACTCAAACAGAAACTCTCTACCATTAAATAACTCTCCAACCCCTCTTCCACTGATCATCTAAAATATTCTAACCTACTTTCTGTTCCTGTTTATTTGCCTGTTCTTCATATTCCATACAAATGAAATCAAACAAAAATTTCCTTTTGTGTCTGGCTTATTTCACTTAGTATGTTTTCAAGATTCCTCCATGTTGTAGTATATATGAGAATTTTATTCCTTTTTATGTCTGAGTAATGTTGCATTGTGTGCATACTACATTTTGTTTATCCATTGGTTTGTTGATTGACATTGAGTTGTTTCCATCTTTTGCTTATGGTGGGATAACGCTGGTATGAACATTAGTGTAGAAGCATCTGTTTGAATCACTGTTTTCAATTCTCTATGTACCCTTGCTAGGAGCAAAATTGCTGAGTCAGATGGTAATTCTATATTTAATAACTCTTTGAGAAATTACCAAACTACTTTTCACAATGGGTACACACTTTTATATTCTTATCAGCAGGGTACAGGTTTTCCAGTTTCTCCATATCCTCACCAATCTCTGATTGTCCATCTTTTTCATTATAGCCTTTTTTTTTTTTTTCTTTTTTTTTGCAGCACCAGGGATCAAACTCACAGCCTCACACCTGCCAGACAGGCACTTAAGCCACTAGGCCAAACTCTAGTTTTTTTGAGGCAGGGTCGCACTACGTAGCTCAGGCCGGCCTTGCGCTTGCGTTGTAGCCCAGGCCGGCCTCAAACTCACAACGCTCCACCTACCTCAGCTTCCTGAGTGCTGGGATTAAAGGCGTGCACCACCACGCCCAGCTCATTATAGCCATTTTAACAACCATCACCTTTTCTAAAGCCAGTCTTCTAAAAGGGATTGACTATTATTATTTTCCTTTTGGCTGTTATGTTCAGAGTGAGGTGTTCTTTTGTTTCATCTGATTTGCTGAAAATGACTAACGTGGCAGCTTGGAGCAGATTGTCAGATAGACCTACACTAAAATTCCTGTTCAGCCACTCACTAGCTGTGAGTCTAGGATGTGTTATTTCACCTGTCTAAACTTCAATTTCCTCATTTTGTAATGATTAAATGAACCAATGTAAAGAAGACATTTAGTGTACCAGGCATACAGTAAAAACTCAAATGATTGCTGTAAATTCATTGTTATGTTACAGAAATGCATAGTATTGAATCTTCTCAAACCTTCTTAGCTTCCTTCCATCATTAGTTCCTTGTAAGATAAAAACCTAAGGGTGTTCAATTTGAACCTACAGGTTCAATTGATCTGCCCTTATATATTCAGTTTCCTGTTCTGATTAGGTGAAATTAGCATTTACTCAGGTTTGTTAATACAGAAGCATCTAATTACAGGCCACTTTTACAGAAATGCAGTGTACCGTTGCTTTGATCACCACTAATCACATTTCCCATTTCTCCTTATGCCTCTCCCACTAGTATTTCATGCTGAAGTTTGTTTTTCTTATGATTTTATTTGTTCCTTCTTTCTCAGAATATTTTGAAGTAATCATCTACAAGTTATAATTTTGTCTGACAGTTTTGAAATACCAATGTTAGAGATGGAAAGCCATGAAAGTGTTTAGTTTGCTAGAAGTTTTTTTTACCTGATACCTGTTTGAGTATCCCTAGTGTAACTTTTATGGGAAATCTATTTTGCTAACAATAAATTGGCAGTGTTAAGTGACAAACTTAAGTAGCTGTTGTTTTATCTTCCCTTCTAGTGTTTTGGGTTCCTCTACTCTCACTCTGTGTTCTGTCAAAATATCATCTCAGAGAAAACAAATTTATCAAGAAGCAGGGAGCTTCTTCAGTATTTTAACCAAAGGCACTATCAGTACGTTTGTTCACTGGAAAACCTGTCTACAAGTGGACTTTTATTGTGTTTGCAGGAAATTTTGATGCCAAATGATTCAGCAAAAGTATTTTCAAATCCTACTGAAATTACAAATTAATTACCAATGATATTTCAGAATTACATTTTGATAGAGAATTTCTTGTGTAGTAAAAATTATGGCGATATGGTAAATGTACTTACACTTTATTAAAGTGAGCCATTATACTATCTATACCACTGATCTTATATGTCAGTTTAGAATATACCTTTCCAAAAGTTTATTTTAAAGCCTGTAAAAATCAAAAATACTCATTACCCAACTTTCTCATAGTCTGTGAAGTGAATCATTTCACTGAAACCAAGTTACTCCTAACAAATACCTCTATTGTACATGGTTAGCCAGTGTTAAAATTTTCCAAGTGATCCCAGAACTGACTCAAGCTTTCTGGGCACTTTGGACTAGGGTTATGTTTTGGTTTGGCTCACAAACCTAAGATTTCTCTGGTTTTTTTTTTTTTTTTTTTTTTAGCAGAATATATTTATTGAGAGAAAGAAGCTTCTGTCTGAGAGAGAGAGAGAGAGAGACAGACAGACAGACAGACAGACAGACAGACAGAAAGGGTCCTGAGTGGGCTGCCAAAGACTCTGTCTTTTCTAGGGACTTTTATAGAGTAAAACCATGAGGTGAGGCAGGTCTAAGGTGGGGAAAACAGGGGAACTCACAGAATTTCTCTGGTCTTAAATGAAACCACCAAGCTTGGCCTGGCAGATTTGAATAAATCTGATTCAAATGGACCAGACACTGTGTTGAGGGAAGAGGGTAGCCAGATGGTAGGAACAGTCTCTGCCCCAAGTTCACTATAACTTCTTACAATACCTTGCTTAAAACAGGGTCTTCTTCTGGTTCTGGGCTGGGTTAATACTAGATAAAATCAAACATTCCTTTTTTTTCCTCAAACATTCTATTAGACAAATATTCCAGTTACCATTTAAATGGAATAGTCATATAAAGTTTTGCCTCTGTAAAATATGTAAATACAGAGGAGCCACATTATTTTAAAAGCATAAACAATTTATGGGATTGCCATGGAAATTCTGACAAATGATCATATATGAGCATAGTGCAAGGCATATAATAAAAATATAATGAAAACTGTTTGAATACTAGTTTAGTACCTTTTATGCATCAGAGGCTATATCCATTAGCTATTGTATCACAAACTTCAGGGAATTAAAAGAATGACCATTTATTATTACTCAAGAGTCTACCAATTAACTAAATGGATCATCTGGTTGTATCTGGACTCCCTCAAATATTTACAGCCAGCTGTGCTACTGTGCAGGCAGCTTTTCTGACTTTGAGATGAGCTCTCTTGTAGATGAGCTCTCTCTGGTCCAGGACATGACTAGAATGTGTCTGCTCTACTCCACGTGGTCTCATCCTTTAGCAGATGAGTATGGATTTGCTCACATAGTAGTCTCAGCGTTCTGAGAGACAGACACAAAGCAGGCACAGCTGCTTGAGGTCCAAGCTTGGGACAGATATAGATGTTTCTTTTTCTTTTTTCTGCTACATCTTATTATTCATAACAAATCACCGGGCCAGCCCATGTTCCAGGGTATAGTAAAAGAGACCTCACCCCTTTATGGGAGGAATTATATGGTCACATTGCAAAGGGAAGTTTAGATAACTGAGGCCAGTTTTACAATCAATCTACTGCTATTTCTTCAATTAACATGAGAGAAAATATAAAAGTAAAAGAGTTAGTTTAGACAGTTATTGTTATTGACTAGTAAGCTCCAAAAGTAGTGATCCCAGAATGGACCCAGAGGCTCGTAAAGTCCTCAAGACTCTAGCACCTCCTTCCTTTCTACTCAGCTATCCACAGTATGACAGCAGTGTCTCCCCTTTATGGCAATGAGATGACGGCTGCAACTCCACCATTCTGACAGGTTAGCAAATCTAACAGAGAAGAGAGAGGAAGAAGCAAAAAAGCTTTTGCTCTGCTTGCTTCTCTCTGCCCAAATATGCTTTCTGTTATGTCTCACTGATGAGGACATGATCATCTTAAATCAAACACTATAGAAGGGAAATGAGATTGACATAATGGGCTAAGACTGATTTTAATGCAACCACTCATGTTGGGAACATTACCCTCCATGTCTGATGTTTTACAGTGCCTCTATTCTCATTTTCTGGGCCTTGTCTCTCATTTCAGCCCCTTCTGGGGTCACAGCAAGCTTCCAGGGGCATGGGAACTGTGTAATTTCACAGGACCTTTCATTTAGAACTCTCAATCTGTAGTTCGATGGTCTCTTCTGGTACCACCTTAAAACTCTTATTTTTTAAACAAAGAGCCTTGCCTTTTCGTTTTGCATGGTGCCCTGTAAATTATCTAGTTGCTCCTGGCCAACTCACTTCCCCCTAGAAGCCTCTTGCTTCAAACACACACTGTTGGTTTCTCTCCTGGGTTTCCCTGAAGCTGCAGACACCACTGGTTGCTCAATCAGCTGGTGACATGGACAATTTGGAAGGGAAATTTTGGTCAGTGCAGGATTGAACCAATGGAGAAATATTCCTATGTGCCTTCATGGGCAGTCTGCACAGTTCTTAAAAGGCCTGAGGAATTCAGCTCCATAGCCCTCGGTACTATCCTTTTTTTTTTTTTTTTTTTTTTGTGGCACCGGGGATCGAACTCACAACCTCACACCTGCCAGACAGGTGCTTAAGCTGCTAAGCCAAACTCCCAGACCTAGTTTTTTGAGGCAGGGTCGCACTACAACGCGAGCTCAGCACTATCCTTTACAACACATCTATCTGGCAGCTTTCCTTCCTTCTTTGTCCCCCACTTGCCGGATCACTTGCATAATAGTCTTATCTCTGACTCTGCCTTCAGGGAAATCCAAGTTCCAGCATAATCAGGGTTTCTTTCTAAGAAGAAAGGTGAATGACTGTTTGCCCACTGGTTAAGCAATATCAACAGTACCAGCCAGTGTTCATGGGATTATAAAGAGGAGCCACTCCCCATCCTGTATCCCTGACTTCCAAAACAGAAATTCATGATCTGTTGAGTATTTACTGGGTGCCACATGCTGTCAATTATCAGATATGTGGTCTTAATTTAGCTGCATAACAACCATTTCCAGTATGTATCTTTTCTCCATTTTACAGACAACAGTACCAAGGATCAGATCAGTTGAGTGACTTCCCCAGGGCCAGTGAGCAGAAGACCTAGATTTTAATACAAATGATCCAGGTATTTTTCCTACAATATTACCCTGCTAAAAGAAAGGACACTTGATCCGTTAGCCGACTGGCTGGCACTGTGGGGAGGTGGTGCAGCCTGGCTGTGAGCCTTGCGGCCGCTAATAAAGTACAAAACTTTTCCTGTAGAATAGCCAGTGGGCAGATGTGCCAGCAGAGAGGGGTTTTCCTGTCTGCTTCTGGGCCTCATAGAAAAGTATTCACAGTGTGGTTGCAGGAGTAAAGAGTTGTGGCCAGCACATTGCTCACACATTTTCTTTAAACCAATAGCAACCTAGCAACAGTATTTTCCAAGACTCACTAGACAGACTGCTCTATTTTGCTTTGTCACTTTCAAGGGAGTATCCTGCCCCTTCACAGACTCAGTGCTGTGGGGCAAATAACATTTACAGAGTGTTCTGGGTAATGAGGTCAAACAAACATTTCAAGAGACAGATCACAGACTTTAGGTACACCACTGTCTCTTTCCAGGGCGAGATGGAAGAGAAATTGAACACTGGTTCAGACAACGTCTAGGATACTAGCTGGATTGGTAAAGGGTGCCAGCGCCTGGCCAGCAGTCAGCAACATGAGTGAAGGAAGAACTGTAACATTATTATTCTGAAAGGATGTATTTTTAGCATGTGATAAGTAAGATGTGAAGCTCTTCTGTGGAGAAACAGAATGGAAATTTGCTTTGTACTAAATTGTCATCACATGGTGAAGGATTGAGTTAAAATTAATAAATTACATACATAACCTCAGACACTTTTCTAGAGGAACCCTCAGTATTACCTCAGTATTTGTAAGAGGAAAGTTGTTGTGTCATTATCCCTTGTTGATTTCCATTTCCTTGAGTTTTTCCCTGTCATTTAAAAGATATCAAACAGTTATCTCAAAAGTGTTGGCTGTGTCCCTCATCAATAGAAAATCTTTTGCATAAATCTCAGATATATGTTTATGAATTTAGAAATTATATCTACTGCAAGATAGAATTAAAATGTAAAAGATAAGATAAAGATTAGACTATTTTAGCTGAGCACAGTGACGCATGCCCATCACTCCACTACTCAGGAAGCTAAGCCAGGAAGATTACAAGTTCAAATCCAGTCTGGGCAATTTAGCAAGATCTTGTCTCCAAAAAATTGGCTCAGAGTATAGCTCAGTGTTAGAGTGCCTTGAGTTTAATCCCCAGAACCACCCCCACCCCTGCTACCAACACACACAAAAAAAGACTAAACTATCTTATATTAGGAACAGTATTAAAAACCCCTGCTTTTGCTAATGAGAACAATGCAACAAAATATGCTTTTTTATTTAAAAAAATACCTATCATTCTGTGATACTTTGATTCAAAATTTTGAACTATTTCAGTTTATTACAATACTTGTTTTAAATTTTTTAAATTATGATTTTATTTAAGTGATGTTTATTATATTTACAAAGTTGTACAAATGCTATGACTAATTTTAGTATATTTTCATCCTCCCCATACTCATTAGCAGTCACTATCCATTCCCACTAGTAGTCACTGTCCTGGCAACCACTAAGCAATTCTATTTTCTGTCTCAATGAGTTTGCCTATACTGAACATTTTACATAAATGGAATGATAAAATATGTAGTTTTCATGTCTGTCTTTTTTCATTTAATGTATTTTAAAGGTTCATCATGTTGTAGTGTGTGTACATACTTCATTCCTTTTTATGACCAAGTAATATTGTATTGAATCAGTGTACCACACGTTTTTTTCAGTCTTCTTCAGTTAATAGACATTTGAATAGTCTACGCTTCTGGACTATTATGAATAATGCTGCTGTGAACATTAGTCCACATTTTTTTGTGTGGATGTTTGTTTTCATTTCTCTTGGGTGTAAGCCTAAAGGTAGAATTGCTGGGTTTTATGTTAACTCTATGTTTAACCATTTAAGGAACTTTTAAAGTGGCTATACTGTTTTGTATTTCCACAGCAGTATATGAGATTTCCAATATTTTCATAACTTTGTCAGCACTTAATATCCATCCTTCTCAAAGAGCCATCTTAGTGAATGGGAGTAGTATCTCACTGTGTTTTGATTTTCATGGCCCTAGTCACTAATGGTGTTGAGCACCTTTTTATATGCCTAAGCATCTGTATATATGCTTTGGAGAAATGCCTACTCAAATTTTGGGTCCTTTTCTAAAGTTATTTTTCTTTTTTATGATTGGGTAACAAGAATTCTTTATGTTCTGGGTACTAGATTTTATCAGACATGTTATTCAGTTTTTTTCTATTCTTCAGGTTATCTTCACATTCTTAATCATAATCATTGAAGCACAAAAGTTTCTATTTTGATAGAAATTACTTTATTATTTTTCTTAGGTTGCTCGTGCTTTTGGTGTCATATCTGAAAAACCAAAGGTCACAAAGATTTATATCTATTGTTTCTTCTAAGACTTTTATAGTTTTAGCTCTTACATTTAGATCCTTGATTCACTTTAATTTTTATATATGATTTGTAGTAGGGATTCAATTTCTTTCTTAGAATGTGAATAACCAGATGTTTCAGCATATTTGTTAAAAACACTATTCTTACTTTTACTGAATTGTTATGGTACCCTTGTTAAAACTCAACTGACGGCCATGCGCAAGCCTCCGGCAGACTGGGAACAACTAGACCCAAGCCTTTTCGCGTGAGTTAGCGCCATTTGCAAACCGCAGTTAGAGAGAACAATGGTCACAGCATCAAACAAGCCCAGTCTGGGAACCAGCGCCATGCACGGTCTGCGGCCAGACTGGGAACAGCCAGACCCCAGCCCCTTCCAGCATATGGGTTGGCAAACAAGAAGTACCAACCCAGCCTCCCTTCACCCGCCATGTAAGCTACAAGCTTATCCAGAGAAAAACAGGCTGTGATGATAGCTATCGAGCTGAAATGCAATTAGATGCCTGTGGTGCTTTGGTGTTTCGTTAACACTACAGGTCTAGGGCCAGTGGTCTGATCTTGGGTTAAAGGATATCGCTAAGCAGTGTGTCATCTGGGGGGTCTCCTTCTGAGGATTGCAGCCATTGTTGATTCCCTATGGTCTTGTTTTGAGGTCCTATACTGTTTCCATTGTTTTGTTGGGTTGAGTTTTATTCTCTTTTGTTTTGTTTCACTATGTTAAATTCCATGTAAATTCCATGTCAGGAGAAGCTATTTCAAGGATAGCAAGATATGGTAGCAATTCTGGCCTTACTATTGGCTTGTTTTGAAGTCCTTTATTACATTCATTATTTTGTTTTTATTTTTTCTATTCTATTCTGTTCTGTTTGATTTTTACTGTGTCTGAAGTTATCTGCAGCTATTTTGAAGACATCAAAAGGCATTATGGTAACTATTTTTGATTTCATAATGTTTTGAAGTCCTGTATCTCTTACATTGGTTTGTTTTGATTGGTTTTATTCTGTTACATACTCTAAAATAAAGAAAGAAAAAAAAAAACTCAAAAAAAGGAACTTACCACAAATGTTTGAGTTTATTTTTGAACTTTTAAGTCCATCCATTGATCTCTGTGTATTAATACATGTTTTTTTAATATTAGATTTTTAGTGTATATTGTAGTTGAAAATAACAAATATTCATAGATCAAACACAAAATATTGCATCACTGTCTAACTTTACTAATCATTTTTTACCACAATCACCATTATAGCCAAAGACATTTTGAGGTCTTGGTTTCCCATTATAGCAATGTTCCGAGTTGGGGCCTTGATAGGTGAGTGTCAGATCATGAGGCCATTGAGTTCATAGCCTAATGGGCTATTAGGAAGTAGGGCCTAATTGGAGGAAGTAGGTAACTGGGGGCAAGCCTTTGAAGAATATACTCTGTCCTCAACCCCTTTTATATCTCTCTGGCTTTCTTGTTCTCTGCTTCCTGGCTGCCATGAAGTTAGCAGTTTTCTTACACCATATCTTTCTACCATGATATTTCTGCCTTGGAGCCAGCCAACAATGGACTGAAACCTCTAGAACCATAAGCCAAATTAAACCTCTCCTCCTTAAAATTGTATGTCAGATATTTTATCCCAGCAGCAAAAAGCTGACTAACACAATCACCAGTTATGCAAACATTTGGTTGGAGATCTGACTGGTGAGTTTCCATTTTTTCTGAAGTCTATGAGTTGTTTTTGCTACCCAATTGTAAAGGATAGCATTTTTTCCATCTGTAACTCATGGAAACTTACTGAAACTCTTCCAATGTTTTGCTTCTTTCTTACTGTTTTTACTCTTAATATGATACATTAGGTGATTGGAATGTAACTCAGTAGTAGAACACTTGTCTACCATGTGCTTGGGTTCAAGTCCCAGCACTGACAAAAACAAAAACTTTGATTTATTTGCATTTATCTACATGTTACTCTGCTGCTTGGGATTTATTAAGCTTCTAAATGTTAATCATTCATTCATCCTGACAAAGTTTCAGTCTCTATTTCTGTGAATATTTCATCTTTCTCATTCTCTCCTGTGTTTCTTTCTTTAAATTTATTAAGACATATTTTGGCCCTTCCTACCCTACCCTCCACATCACAATCTTTCTTTTCTGTTTATTATCTCTTTGTGTTTATAGACTGTATCCTGAGTACTTTTTTCAGATTGGCTTTATAATTCACCAGTTCTCTATAGAAAGAGACTGAATGTACAAAGGTCAATGATTGGAACACATACCATAATAGGATTCTGACCCATATAAGAAACCCAAGAAGCCAAACTACAACCTCTGTATCATTCTATCAAGACTCACTCAGAAACTGCTATCCTTCCTCTTTTTTACTCTGGGTTTCCACTGACTAACCAACAAAGAAGACCAGATGTGCATACAAAACCAATCACTAAAACACTTTTAGTTAGTTCACTGCTAGCTTTCCCTCACCAACAACCTCTATTAGAGAATAGCTGGAGCCTTTCGTTTTTGTTTCTGTAAAGGTTTTCCATGCTCCTGCTTGCCTTAAATCTTTGCTAAACAAATGATGTTGACCAACTCCTTGCTATTTAGCAAGTTCTAGGTAAACAGTCTGCTTTTATTTGGGTTGCCTTTGTTTCAGCACCAGTTAGTGATATACTGCTGTTTGATGCTTCTATTTGGTTTCTTTTTATTTCAACTTTTCTATTTTTCAGTTTCAAAAGTTCTATTTATTCATTTTTTCAAACCTGTCTGATCATTTTTAAATCCTCTTGTTCCTTTGCCATCACTTTTAGTTCTGTCACTATATTAAATGTTTTACTCAATACCACTTTATGTGCTTTTATCATTTGCTGTTTCTGCTGTCACTCGTTGGTGGTAGTATTCTTTAAATATTTTTTATTTTCTTTCTTTTATTGAGTCCAAATTTGTTGTGCTCTCTGTCAGGGTTGCCTGAGGCCTAACTGGAGGTGACTTCTGTAGCAAACATTTGCATTTATTTCTTCTGGGCATCTGGGAACATGAAAAATTGATTGTAGTGAAGTTCTTGGAGGTTGTCAGTCCACCTTGTCCCTTTGGAGGACACTTAATGCAAGTGAAATCTATGTCACTGTCCTTGTGCAAACTTATGAATCAAATGTATTAGTAATATAGGATCAAACTGAGAAAATAGGTACTGCTTTTTTTATCATTATCTTCTAAATTTCTAAGCAAATACTAAGAAAGAAAATAATAATACATGAAAAGTGATTCTAATATAAGGAAAGTATGTTTTTACAAACGTTAGAATTTATTATCCCCTTTTGTAGAATAAAAGTAAGTTTAAATGAGTCTGCGTTTTTCCCTAGCTGTAAAATTATTTTGAGAGAGAAAGAAAGACAGAGACAGAGACAGAAACAGAGACTGAGACAGAGACAGAAACAGAGAGAGCCTGGAGTGGCAGACTGGAGATATAGCTCAGTGGTAAAATGCATACTGAGCACAAGATGGGAAGGATCCTGGATTCAATACCCAGTACCACCGAAAAACAAAACAACAGAGAGATAGAGACAGAGACAGAGAGACAGAGACAGAGAGGGATAGAGAGAAAGAGAGGAAAAAGCAAGAAGTACATGAATTACTGAAATCAAGGTAAGCTGTAAGAATCTGAATCGTCTCTTTGCTGCCCCCTGTCAAAACATTTCTTCAAATTATATAACACATTCAAAGATCTTTTTCCTTGTGTTGTCTTAGAATCCATAATGCTTTTTTTTTTTTTTTTTTTTGGTACCAGGGATCAAACTCACAACCTTGCACCTGCCAGGCAGACACTTAAACCACTGAGCTAAATCCCCGGCCTTATTTTTTGAGACAGGATCTCACTATGCAGTTCAGGCTGGGCTTGAACTCACTTTGTAGCCCAGGCGAGTCTCAAACTCATGACAATCCTCCTGCCTCAGCCTCCTGAGTGCTGGGATTAAAGGGATGAGCCACCACGTCTGGCTCAGAATCCATAGTTCTTAGTGAAACACTAGTGAGTAGGTCTAAATGATATTTGTATTTATGTTGTTTTTTTCTTATTTCTCCCAGTCTTCTGTCTTTGAAAGCTCCTGTTCACTCTACCATAGTTATTGCACTCAATTTGGCTGCATTGGGGACACGAAAATGAGAAAGGCAGGAGCTCATTACCTAGTGAAGAGCAAATAAACTATCATAGTGGAAACCAACTTTGAAAAGTGTTTTCACAACAAGGTCTTCTGAAACATAGTGGGAAGAAGCAATCATTCAAGCAGAGAAGAATGGAAAAGCTCACAGGAAAATGGTTATTTTAGCTCTGCTGGAAAGCTAAGAATAATTCTCAAGGGGCTGGCTGTCCTGAAAAAGATCCAACTTCTTTATTGATCAGGGCCATAAAAGAGAGTTCTGCTTGTGACCTGAGCTGTAGTTAAGAATTCAATAGGCTTTTTACCCACTGGAAAGAGTGGGACCTGAGGCAGAAAAATGGGCTAGCTTCAGTTGCCTGCACCGATTTCCAGAACTGAGCCAACTGCAAGGCTTCATTTACAAACTCTACCTCTATTGTTTCACGAAACCTGATATTGTATCCCTGCCTGTGTTTTGTCTGCTAACTTTTCCTAATGTGGTACTATGGGCGATGGATGTCAAGGCAGTAGATCTCAGCTTGTTGCCAGTGGAGCCTCCTGTGGAGGAGAGGTGTAGACAAATACCACAGTGTTGTCTCTGCCCCTTCTCTCTCTTCTCCCTGCAAGTCTTTGGCTGGTAGCAGGAGAGGAGAAGGCGGGAACAGATACAGTGCCTTTCACTAGCTCCCTGGCATGGATGGTGAAGGAGACAACACAGAGAGGTTCCACACGGCTACAGAGGCTGTGTCCTCTGCCTTTCCTCTCTCGCCAGCCTCACGTGCTGCCTCTCCTTCACCTGTCACTTTGTTTCCATGGTAATTCCCTGAGTCACTCATAATTTGCTGCACAGAGCAGGTTTTGTTCATGCTGCTATGCCTCTGTACACATTGCTCCATCTGTCTCTGCTGCCCTTTGCCCTGTCCCTTTGCAGTCTTGCTTATCCTTCCAAACCCAGCTCACATGCCCCATGGCTTGTGAAGTTGCCTTGTTGCCAGCCCCAGCATCCTTCCAGCTTTCCTCTCCATTATTGCTGTGTCCTTCTGTTACTACACGGATCACACAGAAGTCAATGATTTATGCAGTGGTCTGCCTTCCACTGTTCAGTTAGTACCCTGAGGACAGAGATGGATCACAGTCCATTTCTCTCTCCCAGCATCCAACTCAAAGCCTAAACAAGTGGTGGGGCAGCATGTGTGATTTGTGAAGGAGGTTCTCAGGTTTTTCACTGAGATGCAGATTTGCTGCTGTTTATGGGACAGTTTCAAATGACAGCTCTAGCTTTTTAAAACCCACACATACTGAATATACCTGTTTCAGCACAGTATTCTTTTTGTGACAGCCTAGAACATGTACCGGAGATTTATTTTTGACAAGTACCTGATGTCAACCTTACTCATACCAACTACCCACAGCGTGTCCAGAAACACCCCAAGCAACATTCTTCAGCTGCTTGGAGCACAGTGAAGTGAATAAAAGCAATTCAACTGTTGGATAAGGCTCTCTTGGTTCCTCTTGTACCACGGTCTCAGAACCAAGTCAAGCTATTCTAAAGCCCTTTTCAAAATTGTCTCATCAGTTGTACACAGAGGGATGGATTGCACTTGAGATGCAGATTTATGTGTGTATCAGGGGAGCCTGAGAGGAAAACTTACGTGTTTATTTAGTCCATTTTTAAGTATGCCCTTATTCATGTTTCTTTGAAATAAACTTTATGTCCAATTTCAAATGCTCCCTGCATACAGTGCAAATTTTCACACTGCCAGTAAATGCTGAAAGGCTGCATTTAAAGCTGAAGTTCATTGCAAGCACTCACCACCTATGAGCCTCCTTGGGACTGTAGAGAAGCTGGAACTGAGAACAGAATGGCCAATATGATAACATGATGAAGGAAAGTGACTTCATTAAATCCAGTCCTACTAGATTATTCAACTTAATGCCATTTCACATAAACTTACTGCCTAAAAATTACTATTCCATAAACATTTATTTGGGGAAGTACAAGTGCAAGGTAGGAGCTGGTCGATAAGGAGAAGCTCAAAGAGACATAACCCTGACATCAAGAAGCTCACCGGACATAGGAACATCTGGTGCCTCATGACCAGCTGCAGCATAAGCCAAGGGAAGGAGAGATTTGTGGGGACAAGTTTAGAAGATTTGCAAAAGAGGTGACATTTGAGGCTTGAAGAATGCCAAGTAGTAATGGGAGTGAATGTCCTTCTAGAAAGTAGGAATGTAGTGGGCAAAATTCCCTCAGTGAGCAGATGTAACATTGGGTCAGTAGGTGCGTTGAGATAGGTGACTAGGAGGGAGATAAGACTCAAAATATGGCTCATGAGATACCTAAGAGACTTAAATACTCCCCTAAAGAATTTTAGTCAGGTGGCATTAAGGGGCCATGTAAGCATTTAGGACAGGATCTCCATGATTTAATTTGTGCTTGGAATCAGTGCTTCTGAAAGGCAGATACAATAATGGATGTATTTAAAGACAGTTTGAAGGTGGAGGTCTGTCTTTGTAACTTTTCTTCCTTAAACCATACTAATTAGACTTTATGATATGTTACACATCAACAAGTACAAGTTGTATATCTATGCCCTTCTTCTCTCAGAAGATAGGCTTTCTGGCTCAGTGAAACTATTCCCTCTCCTGTCTGCATTAACAAGATAACCCCTACAATTATAAGACAAGTTGCTTCTTGTATACAGCTGATTTAAGGTTTTGCCTTTTCTGGTAAAGGTTGAATGTCTACTGTAAAATACTTACCTATGTTTCTTAAAATTGCAATGTGAACTTTTATCTCAAAATATGTGAACTCTTTGATCTAGCAACTTCATAGGCAGGAATTTGTCCCCAGGAAATAGTCAGGATGACCACAAAGGTCATCTCTAAGCATATTTATCTCTGTGTTGCATATAACAATTTTTAAAAATTGAAAGCAGCAAACTTGTCCAAGAGGAGATTGGATAAATAAGTTATAGAGCCATTAAATACTTTGTAGGGGAATAATAATATGGGTAGATATAATTACATGATGTTAAATTTAAAAATCAGATTATAAGATGATATGATTCCATTAAAAATTAATTAAAAATTCCTAAAAGAAGATCTTAAGGATATTGACCAAATTTGTCACTGAGTATCTTTGACTGGCAAGTATTGTGTGTAATTGTTATTTCTTTCTTTGACTTTTCTTATTGTGTTAGCTTTCTGTCACTGTGACAAAATATTTGAGAAAAACAAATATAAGGAGGAAAGGTTTATTTTGGTTCATGGTTTCACAGATTTCTGATCCATAGTTGACTGACTCCGTTGTGCATGATGGCACATCATGCCTGCTGGGGTGTGGTCCATCACTTACCAGTGAACCTGCCTGTCGATTCTGCCATCATGCCTGGGGAAGGGAACACAGAGAATTCCTAACCCAATAACTGAGTCAGTGTCAAATTTGGCATTTCTGCAAGCTGCCAGAATGAACTCCTGAGACTGGGTTAGCTTCAATTTTGCAGTGGGAAAGTCAGAGGTAATACTGGTCTGGCTGCATACAATCATGCCATAATCAGTGCCAGAAGGGAATGGTAGGAACTGGCAAAAGTACTCACGTGTGATTTATGTATACATTCTTTTGAACTGAGTTCCTATGGAATGTCTTCTGGGTTTTGGTTTTTGTTGCTTTTTTTTTATGATTCTTTTGTTTATTTGTTTTTGTTTTATCCCATTTGCTTTGATTTCGTTGGTATCTATGTTCTCTCCCTCCTCTCATCTCCCTACCTAGTTTATTCACTTTGAACTTCCATAGCAATATTATTACCTTATTTTTAAATTCTTTTTCTCACTTTTTAAATGCTTCCTCTCAAGTTTTTAATTTGCTATATTCTGCTTTCACAGTCACTCCAATCTTTTCCTGTATTAACCCTCTATCCTTCCCATCCTATTCTTTTTGTTCCTCCATATCTTACCCTGCCCACTGTCCTATACCTCTTTTCCACACTACAGGTACACAAACTTATCAGTAGGGTCCAATGACTACATACTTTTCCTCAATCATAAAGAACAACTCCATGCCCACCTTCCCAAACGTCTTCTTAAAACTCTCAACACTAAACCTTCAACTCAAATACATAAAAGTGCTCCAACACAATATGACCTCATTGAAATTTTTCACCTATCACTATCCCCTCTACCAATCTCCACCTTACTTCCATTCCTCTTTCACTCAGTCTTCAATCTCGTCCCTCCGCTTCTCTTGCCATATCACAGAACAACTGCTAGTAATAATTGAACATAGACTATTGATAAAAGGTGAAAGTATCTTACGAGGTCTATCTTATACAAATGATGGATCAAATATGTTGATGCCAGAAGTAATTCTTTCCTCAAAATATAGGAACAGAGTTCAAATAACCTAAATAACTGAAGGAGTAACTACTATCTCTGGACATATAAAGCTAAAAGCACATCACAGGAAGGCAGTATCTTACTAAAAACTTCATAAACTACAAGCTCTCCCCATCCTAATAGACCTCAACCCACACTACCAAAAAAAAGGGGGGGGAGGGGGGAGGGGAAGGATGTGTAGAAAAACAGATATGTATGCATACATGATCATAGGAAAACAAGGCAACAAATGGAGAGGAAAGTGAATCGCAGGTAGTGGACCCTTACAAAAAGTTCAAAGAAGAAATGAAGAAACTTGGCAAGTTCAAAGAGGACATGACCCAAAAGTTTATGGAATTAACACTCAAAATCACCAATGTGGATTTGGGGAAAACAAATAAAAATTGAAAGAGATGACCAAAATGATTCAAAACATAATTGACAAATTTATCAAAGATATAGAATCCGTGAAAAGTTTTCAGACAAAAATACCAGAAATAAAAAACTATAGAATTCATAAATTTCAGAAATGACTAATATGAATACGCAGTGTCTGAAATTGAGGACAAAATGGTAAATTATGACAGAGTATCCAAAGAGGCTAAAAAAAATATGAATAGAAAACATGAAGAAGACCAAATTAAGGCTAACTGAGTTAGAGAAAAACTGTAAGATAACACAAAGAGAATCATTAATTTGTTTACAGAAATCATAACAGAAAATTTCTTAAATATGAGAAAAGTGCTTAATATACAAGTAAATGAGGCTTCCAGAACATCAAACAACTGATGAAGAGGAGCTCATCAAGACATATTGTAATTGAATTGCCAGATGTACAAAAAAAAAAAAACAAAAAACCCACAATTTTAAAAGCAGTCAGAAAAAAAAAACATATAAAGGTAAACCCATTAGAAATTGCAGCAGACTTCTCAGCGCAAACTGTAAAGGCCAGAAGAGCTTGGAGTGAAATATTTCAAGCCCTATAAGCAAACAATTTTCAACTCAAATTAACATATCCAGCAAACCTTTCCTTCAAAATAGATGGAGAAATAATGACATTTCATGAAAAAGAGCTCAACTAAACTTGTACTCCAGAAAATACTCTAGAATATTCTAAACAAAAAAATGATGAAACCCACAAAGCCCAAACCCAGGTGGAATGAAAACACCAAGCAAGGTCAATAAATTTTAAAGAAGGAAGGAAGGAAGGAAGGAAGGAAGGAAGGAAGGAAGGAAGGAAAAAAGAAAGAGATAGAGGCAGGAAAATCAAAACAAAGGAGTCACCAGCAGAGAAAGTATGCAATGATAGTAATTAATCAATACCTCTTATTAATATCTTTCAATGTTAATGACCTCAACTTTCTATTTAAAAGACACAGATTGTCAGACTGGATAAAAAACAAAATTCAACAGTCTGTTGCACTCAAAAAACTCGTCTAATCCCAAAAGATATTCATAGACTAAAATATCAAAGGATGGAAAATATTTCATGTACCAGGAACCCAAAACAAGCAGAGATAGCAATTTTAATCTCAGACAATGTAAACTTTAAGCTAAAACTGATCAGAATACACTAATACGGTCACTACATACTAGTTAAAGGAAAATCTAACAAGAAAATGTAAGGCTTATAAATGTTTATGCACCAAATACTGGAGCACCTATCTTCTTAAAACAAATACTGCTGAAATTAAATGATCAAAAACATACTTAGTCATAGTGGAGGACCTTAATACCCTACTTTCACAAAGAGATAGATCAAGTAAACAAAAAAATCAATTAAACAATCAGAACTGGGCCTAAGATATAGCTCAGCAGTACAAGTGCCTGCCTGACAAGTGCACGATCATGAGTTCAATCTCCGGTCCAAAAAAAAAAAAAAAAATCAGAACTACACCCTTCACAATATGAACTCAGTAGATATCTACAGAGTATTCCATCCTACTACAACAGCATATACATTCTTTTCTGTGGCACATGGTACTTTCTCCAAAATAGATCATGTACTGGTTCACAAATCCTGCTTAAATAAATATAAAAGAATCAAAATCACCTGTGTTTACTATCAAGTCATTGTGCAATAAAATAGAAATCAACCGCAGAAGAAACTGCAGAAAATTTAGAAGCACTTGAAAACTTCATTGTAATCAGTGTTCATGTTAGGAAAACTGAGCAAGCTCAAATAATAATCTAATGATTAACTTTAAGATACTTGAGAAACAACAACAATCCAAGGTCAAATTGAAATTAATGAGAGAAATCATAAAGCTTAGAGTGGTAATTAATGAAATTGAGACTAAAAAATGATACAAAAAACTTCTTCTTTGAAAGAATAAACAAAATAGACAAATCCTTAGCTAAACTTACCAAGACAATGAGAGAAAAGACTAATATCAGTGCAATTAGAAATGAAAAATACATGATTAAAACAGACACTATTGTAATTCAGCAGATAGTTAATAACTACTACCAAAAAATTGTATTCTAACAAATTGGAAAATCTTAAAGAAATGGACAGATTTCTAGACTCATACAAATTATAAGAAGTCACAAAAGTGCTGAATAACCCAATAACAAGCAATGAAATTGAGACAGTAATTAAAACAACTACCAATTAAAAAAAAAAAAAACTCCAGGACCTGATGGATTCACTGCTGAATTCTACAAAATATTGAAGGATGTTATATCACCAATATTCCTCCAGCTCTTCAATGAAATTAAAAGAGATGGAGTGCTTCCAGACTCATTTATGGAAGCCAGCATCACTCTAATTCCATAACCAAAGCCCTACTAAAAACAAAAACTACAGGCTAGTCTCTTTGATGAACCTAGATGCAAAAACCTCACCAAACTATTAGCAAATAGAATGCAGCACATCATCAAAAAGATCATACATCATGACTAAACAGGTTTCATCCCAGAGTTGCAAGGATGGTTCAACATACACAAATCAATAAACAGAAGTAAGGACAAAAGCCATGTAATCACATCAGAGATGCAGAAAAGTCTTTTGACAAAATCCAACATGCATTCATGATAAGAACCTTGAAAAAATAGGTATAGAAGGATCATAACTGAATTTGATCAAGGCTGTTTATGACAAACCAATAGTCAATGTCATTAGTTGAAAGCATTTCCTCTAAACTCAGGAACAAGACAAGGGTTCCCACTATCACTACTTGTATTCAGTGTAATATTTGAAGCAGTCAGAATAATAAGGCAAGAGAAAAAAATAAAAGGAAAGAAATAACTCAAATTATTATTTGCAGATGACATGACCCTCTACATAGCAGACCCAAAGAATCCCACCAAAAAACTCAAAATAGCCAACATCAGCAATGTAACAGGATATAAAATCAATGCACAAAAATTAATAGCCTTTGTGGACACCAATAATGAACTTAATGAGAAAGAAATTATGAAAATAAGACCATTCACAGTAGCATCAAGAAAATTTAAATTTAGGAGTTAACCTAACCAAGGAAGGGAAAGACCTCTACAAAAAATACTTTAGTACTCCTAAAAAAAAAAGGAGATTGAAGAGGACATTAAAAAATGGGACAATGTCTCCTGCTCCTGGGTAGGCCATACTCCTGAAACAGTTATATTGATTCAATACAATTCCAATCAAAATACCAACTGCATTCTTCATGTTCCTAAAATTTATATGGAACCAGAAGAGACCTGGAATAGCAAATGCAATGTTAGGCAACAAAGGCAAAAGCAGGAGGTATCATAGTTGACTTGAAACTATACTACAAAGCAACCATGATAAAAACAGCATGGTACTGGCACAAAACCAGACAAGTGGATCAATGGAACAGAATAGAGAACACAGAAACATCCCCAGACACATTCAGCTATTTGATCTTTGACAAAGAGGGACCAAAAACATATGTTGGAGGAAAGATAACCTATTTGACAAATGGTGCTGGGTGAACTGGCTATCTGTTTACAGAAATTGAAACTGAACCCATATCTCTCACCATACAATAAACTGAAGTCAAAATGCATCAAAGACCTAAACATCAAAACAGAAATTGAACCTATTGAAAGATAAAATGGATAAAACACTTGAAGGCAAGGTGTTGGCAAGGACATTCTAAAACTCCAGTTGGACAAGAATCTGCAAATGAGATTACAATGAAGGAATCAATTAGAATAGTGAAGAGTCAACCTACAGAATGGGGAAAAATTTTGCCAATATTCCTCAAGCAGGGCTAATTTCTAAAATACATGAAGAACTAAAAAAATTAGATCACCTAAAGTAAAAGACCCAATCAAGAAATGGGCACATAAAGTGAATAGATACTTCTCAGAAGAAGTACAGATGACCAACAAACATAAAAAATTGTTGAACATCTCTGGCCATTAGAGAAATGTAAATTAAAGCACTACTAAGACTTCGTCTTACATCAGAAAGTATGGCAAACATCAAGAAATCAGAGAATAACAAGTGTTGATGTTGCTGCAGTGAAAAAGCAACCCTCTTACATTGGGAATGCAAACGAGTACAATCATTATGTAAATCAGTATGGAGAATTCTCAAAGAACTAAAATTAGAAATTCCATATGACCCACTATTTCCCTTCTAGATATCTTTCCCAAAGAGCTAAAGACATCATACTACAACAATACATACATACCAATGTGTATAATAGGACAATTCAGACCAGCTAAATCCTCAAACCATCCTGTATGCCCATCAGTAGACAAATAGATAAAAAATGTGGTATCTATGCATAATGAAATACTGCTTGGCTATAAAGAAGGATAACTTCAAGACATTTGTAGGAAAATGGATGTACCTGGAAAATATAACATTGAGTGAAATAAATCAAATACCATATGGTATCTCTCGTTTGAGTAAGGCAAAGTACAAAAAGCAAAATAAAGAATGGATAGAAGGAAACAAGGGGATAGATTTCTTGCAAATGGAAAGGGGTCCAGGAAACCAAGAGGAGGAGGGAAGGGAAGGGTGAGTAAGAAAATTTCAGATGTACCACGTACAGGTAATAAATACCCACAATGAATTTAAACATTATATGCTGTAAATCTGAGCTAAGAATGAAAATGAGGAAAGGGGATTTAGAGATGGAGAGACGGGTGGAAGGGGAAAGGGGATTTAAAAAAAGAAACCACTGTATTATGCACATGTACTGACTCCCCAAGATGAATGTAAGCTTCATTTACTTAAAGCACGCACTAATAACATAGCAATGAAATTTTTAAAAGAAAAGGGATAGTTGTACTTTTTATTATTTTATTTTTATCTATTTTAATTAGTATGTTTAATTAGTGTATTTTCTGATAAATACATTCAACAACTATATTTCCATTTGTACCTCAAGCACCTTACGCTGTGCTTGCCATCAACTGGATAAGGACTCAGTAAAGCATGTAGAATGTGAAGGGCCAGTGAAAATTCTCTTTTTCCACCATGGAGAAACTTGAACCTTACTTGGTTCTGATTACTGTTGATGTACCTTGTCTTTCTCATTTAGCTGTATATCTCGGAGACTGTCCCATGTGAGAATGAGTATCTCTATTTTGTTCTTTTTAATGAATGTATCCTATTCTATTCTGACTCATGCTTTCTATGATTATAAATTCTGGCTCTCACTGTTTTTCAAACAATTAACTTAATCTAGTTATTCAAAGGAATTTGAATTTATTTTTATGAAGTCATTTTTCTCTGTTTCGCTTTTACACATTCATTTTCTGAATCAAGTGAGAATTTCTTTACGTTAGCACAAATAAGCATGTCCATCGTAAGTGTCTGTTCCAGTCCAGACACTATCATTACCTGAGTCACACTTTGTGTTTGAACTATCATTGGAACAATTCTTTCTATACTATGTAGGAAGTTGTCCAACTCAAATATGGATTACGTTAGTGATTGCAAAACTTATGCCAGAAATGAGCAGTGGGAATTCTATTATTCACCACTCTGCAGCTGAGACATGGGTAAAATATACATTTTAAAATTTTTTTTAGTTTCCATGTGGTTGGCCTTCCATATTATTATTTTTAAAAGCTAGTACAAGCACATATAAAAGTTAGAATGGTCCAAAACAGTATGTCTTCCTTCATGTTTCTTTCTAGAGATATGCAAAGCAAATATAAGCATATGAACTTTTCTCTATATCTTCCTTTTCGCTTTTATGCAAATGATAAGATCAACGTACCTTGTTTTTCTCATTTAGTTGTATGTCTCAGAGACTGTCCCATATTAGAACAAGTAACTCTGTTTTGTTCTTTTTACTGTCAGTATTCTAATTTATCATATAAGTATATACCACAATTATCTCAACCATTACTCTGCTGATAGACATTTAGCTGGTACAGTCTTCTGCTACTTCATAAAAAAGAACTTCCTGCTTCAGTAGCCATAGTGTTTGCCTTTACAGAGGAACTTCCCAAAGAGTAAACAAGAATAAAAATAACGAAACTTCAAAGTCATAGAATACAGTGCAAGAGCAGAGGTCCCATTTGCCATATCTCCTGCCATAGTTTTCCTGGTAAATGGGCACCTGCCCTCACACTATTTCTACTTCTGGATGATAAGGGGAAGGGTTTTATGTTCTTGCCTTTCATCATTATCAAATACAAGTCCTGGAAACTTCCTACTGCCCAGGCCAGACCCCAAAGCTCTAGATCCAACATGGTTTTGCTGAACTGCTTTCCTAGATACCCAGCTGACCAAAACGTAATGATCATGGTTTGTATAATAAGTGACAGACTCGACTTCCTCCAAGATGGCCGCCCAGATAACACCCTGACAGGGAGGCTCCCTGAATATACCATCAAAATGCTGGAATATAAACTAATATAATAACAGAGAGAAGGAAAAAAGAGGGAGATGGGTCCTCTGGACCCAAGAAGAATCTAAAACGAGAACTGTAGCCCACGGAAAGAGTAAAAGTATGAAATAAAGGCAGAGACCAGCAGCACCTCTGTCCGGAGCGGAATCCAATCAGCGCTGCGACCCGAGCTGAGAAGGTACGATCCGGGTGCTCTTGATACGCGGGGGAGTTGCCAGTAAAATTGCTGCAGTGTGGTGGAATGGTGGAATGGCAGAGACGACGGTCGACCGTGGAGCAAGGTGGTCACGAGTGGGCAAGTGAGTGAACCCTGCAGCCCCCAGTCCCCCACCCCCGAGGGAGAGCGAGGGATAGCCATCTTGAGACCAGAACTGCACCTAATTAGGCACGGTTCCTGGAAGGCCGTGGCGGAAACGGCACGGGTGCCCTGGGGGTGATAGAGGAGGTTTGGTGGACGGCCCTGTATGGTTTACCAGACAGCGGCCCCATCCTCTCGCGCACTGCAGTAGACATTCGTGGAGCAGAAACAGGCTTGGGAGAGGCACTGGACCAACACGGCCTCACGGGCGAGCCCAGGAAAATGCCAAGACGGAAAGGCAGAGGGCGCTCTCTGGACTCCAATACAAGCAGAACCGATTCCGGGGACGCTAATGCTGAAATGGTCGGGAGTCCAAAAATTAAACTCTCAGAGGAGTTGACAACAGAAGTGGGGAGACAACTCCACGAAGCTATGAAAGAAATTAAAGCAGCACTGTTAACCCAACTGAGAATTGAAATGAAACTCATAATCGGGGAATTGCTAAGCGCCTCTAAAGGAAACATAGCAGGAAAGGTGGAGGATGAAAA
>RJWM01003515.1:0-112334 GCA_004363535.1 Dasyprocta punctata | reverse complement strand
TAAATGGTCACGACTTGAGACCATACTCATAAGTGAGATAAATCAAACCCACATGAGTAAATACCGTATTGTCTCCCTTGTGTAAGAAACTGAAAAAGTATATGTGATCCAAAATCTGTAATAAATACTATGTAAGGGTAAAAAACTGCTTGAAGAGCAAAAGTAATTGGGAAGGGAAAAGGGGGAAAGAGGGAAGGGAAAAGGAAAAGATATAAATCTGTATATATGTATATGTAAGATGACTAAAACGAACATACTGCTGAATGTATTAGTTATTGAGAAAGAACAGTTAATGCTCATATGATTAGATCAATTTTAGATGTCTATATCTGTTAATATAAACAACCATTTTGAAGATAATGAAATGCAATATTGCAACCATTGTCAATTTTCTATCATCCTGTTTTGTAAACCTGCAGTGTTACTGTTGTGCATTTACTCTAGTCGTTTGTTTGTCTCTTTTGCTCTTTGTCTTTCTTTTATGTGTCTTTTGTTTTTCTCTTAAATAAAATTTTAAAAATGAGGGGTAAATAACACAGTTAAGGGAAGAGTGAGATTTGTAGATGGAAAGGGAGAGATGAAATGGAAGATTGTATCCAACTGTTGAACTAACGATCAAGAAAGGTTAGCTAATATTCAGTAACAACCTTTAAATTGGGCATATGCAAATTACTTACCTAGAGTGTTTCATATAAAACCTTAGAAAACGTATACACACTGATTACCTGTAAACACATACACACAAAGGCCTGCAGCCAAAAAATCAAACAACTGTAAAAACAAAGATATACACACATACAAAAACTCCTTACGCAGCAAACATAGAATGGCTCTGTTTTTCAGGAGCCTCAGGTGTTCTCAGAATGCTATGGTGAGTTGCCAGTGCTCTTCCCTCTGACAAATAGCAACCTCAGGAACTTCAGTTTCCCCAGCTTTGGTTCTGCTACAGGCTCTGGTACTTAATCCACTCAGTTCACCTGTCTCAGCTTCCCATGCTCCTTATTGTCAGTTATGCCTCAGTTCCTCCCAGGGTTTTTCTGGACAACAAATTCAGTGGTCCCCTGTGGTCAAGGAGGAGACAGCATCCCTGCACCTTCACACTATCCTGATAGCTTTTCTATATCCCCTTTATTTCTTGGTCAAATCAATACTCCTACTTGCCAAATTTCTTTCTTATCTTTTCTCTTTTTTTCTTTCCTTTCCTTTCCTTTCCTTTCCTGTTTTCTTTCTTTCTTCCTTCTTTTTTTTTTTTGGAGACAGTCTCACTTTGTAGTGGAGGCTGGCCTTGAATTCACTTATGTAGCCCAGGGTGACCTTGAACTCATGATGATTCTCCTACCTCAGTCTCCCAAATGCTGAATTTACAGGCATGGGCTGCCATGCCTGTCTTGAATTTCAGTTATACCTGGAGTATTTAGTGGTTTCTATGGGTCAGCAGGAAGTAGCCTCCATGGGCACTGACTTGAATTTTTTTCTCTACCCTCAGAGATCCCATGTCCCAGATGTTCAGTATCACGAAGGGTCTGTTACCACCCTGTGAATTCAGTGATGAGTTAGGCAGAAAACAACCCTTCACATGGAATTCACTAGCAATTGTGGATGGGCAGGAGGGAGTGCACATAGGCTTACAACTCACTGGTGTTTGGGACAGTGGTGGGAGAGAAACTCCTCTGACAATTCTCTTGTGTCCTTTCTCCACCTCTTGTTCCCACTGGTCACAGTTCATTGCAGCAAGTCTCACAGATTCCCTCATTGTCTGGTTCCAGGTCCCTGACCAGGACAGTGCAGTTTGCTCTGCTCTCGCCCTAGGACTCACCGGTCCTGACTCAGCCACTGCCCTTTCAGTAATTTTCTGGCTTCCTCCAGGATTCTTTTTTTTTAAACAGAAAAAGTAAGAAATAACAAGAAAAAAAAAAACAGTTTGAAAACAGGCTAGTAGATTTACAATAATAAACACATTGCATATTTTATATTCACAATCATTGTTCAGAGTACAAGATACATGCATGAAACACTGCTCAGAAAATTTCTAGCACAGAAGTTTTCCCTCAGTGAACCAAAAAAACCCAACTGGACAGCTGTCTTAACTGTCATGTGTTTACATATATTTCTCCCTTCCTTCCTTACACCTTTCTCCCATCACAGTTTTTCTTTTCTTTTAGAGAGTTTCTTCCCTATTCACAATATGTGCTATACTTTTTGGATCTTTATTGTTTATGATTCTAACACTACTGAGACTACAGGATGTTTACACATGTGGGTCTGGTTTATTTCACTTACAAGTATGGTCTCGAATTGCATTCATTTACCTATAAATGTCTCAAATTTATCTTTCTTTATGATTGAGTAGTAGTCCATTATATGCAAAAAAACCCCACATCTTTTTTATCCACTCCTCAGTTGATGGGCATTTGGGTTGTTTCCAAGATCTAGCTATTACAAATTGTGCTGCTCTAAACTTGGATACACATGTAATGCTGTGGTGTGATGTTTTTAATTCTTCTGGGAAGATACCTAGAAGGCGAATAGCTGGGTGAAATGGTACCTCCAATCCTAGTTTTTTGAGGAATCTCCACACTGATTTCCACAGTGATTGCATCAGTGAAGAAGGGTTCGTTATTCCCCACAGCCCCATCAACATTTCTTATTAGTTATTTTCTTGATGATAGCCTTTCTTTGTGAAGTGAGATGGAATCTCAGAGTGGTTTTAATTTGCATCTATTGAATGATCAATGGTGTTGAACATTTTTTCATATATTTATTTGCCATTTTTATTCCTTCATCTCAAATGTGCATATTCATGTCAGATGCCCATTTTTGGATGGGGTCTTTGAATTTGGGAGGTCTGATTTTTTTCCATTCTTTGCATGTTCTTGGTACAAGTCGTTTGTCTGAGGAACAACTGGCTATAATTTTTTCCCACTCTGTAGATTGCCTTTTCACTTTGTTGGTGATTTCTTTTGTTGTATAAAACTTTTTAATAAAATGAGATCCCATTTGTTGTATTTCCCATGTGGTCTGGATTTTATTCAAGAAGTTTCTGACTACACTTATGTCTTCAAGATTTCTACCTACTTTCTCTTCTAGTATATTTAGTGTTTCTCTTTTAATATTCAGTATAGTGCATCATGACAAACATCTGTCTAATTTTAATCTTCAGTATATGGAAAGCCAGTTTTTCCAGCAGCATTCCCTCTGGGTTTCTTATCATGTATCTTTTATTTGGATCTTTACATTATTCATATTTTGGGTTTCTCATATAAGAGAAAAAGGGATACTGTATTTAACCTTCTGTGTCTGCTTTATTTATTTTATTTTAAAGAGAATTAAACAAAGCAGAACAAAGCAGATCAGAACAAAACAATGCAAGCAAAACAGGGTTCAAAGCAAGACAACAGTAAATCAACAGTGGCTACCATAATGTTTCTTGTTTTCTTCAAAATAGTTGTCCATATCTTCACACACAATGAATTCAAACAAAACAAAATAGTATAAAACCAATCAAAACAAAAGAATGAAATCATTACAGTTCTTCAAAACCAGACAATTGGAAAATCAACAATGGCTTCCATAATGTCTCTTGTTCTCTTCAAAATAGCTATCCATACCATCACACATATTGAAATCAAATGGTAGAAAACAGACTAAAATCAATCAAAACAAAGAATAAAAGCACTATTGAACTTCAAAACAAGATGATAAGAAATCAGCAATGGCTGCCATACTGTCTCCTTTTCTTCAAAGTAGCTGTTGATACCATCACACCTAATAAAATCAATTCTTTGTAAACCCTTTAGGAGAAGTTCTAGGCATGTATAAGCCTATACATGTACATCCATCCTTTCTGTATTAGAAGGAAAAACAAAACAAAACAAAAACAAGAAATAAAAGAGGTAAATAAATAAAAATGATAAGGAGCCCAAAACAATAACAATATAGGCTTGCAAAACAAGGTAGTAGAAACATAACTAAGGTTGCTATTTTGCATGGCTATCTTCAAAAGAGTTACTCAGATTAGCAGATACAAACATGCAAAATTGATCTAATCATATGAATGCTAACTCTTTTGTTCCAAGAACTAATAGAATTAGTAATACAATCATCGTAGCTAACTTAAGTGTATATTTACAAATTTATATATTTTTTCTTTTCCCTTTCTTCTTTTCTCCTTTTCCCTCTCTGAGCTATTTTTTCCCCTTTGGGCAGTTTCCTACCACTTCACAATATTTGTTGAAGATTTTGTATCTTATTTACTCTTTCAGTTTCTTACACTAGGGTGACAATACAGTATATACACATGTGTGTTTGATTTATTTCACTTATGCATATAGTCTCAAGTCACATCCATTTAAGTATAAAAGCCTCAATGTGATCCTTATTTATAGCTGAGCAGTACACCATTGTATAAAAATACATCTTTTATATTCATTCTTTAGTTGATGGGCATTTAGGTTGTTTCCAAGATTGCATTTCTATGGGCTAGTGTATACTCTATTTTAGAGAATGTCCCATGTGAAGCTGAGAAGAATATATATTCTGATGTTGGTGGGTGGAACACTCTGTAAACATCTACTAAGTACATTTGTTCACAAGTTTGATTCATTTCTGTTATTTCTTTGCTGATTTTCTGTCTAGTTGATCTGTCTCTCTGTGTCAATGTGGTGTTAAGGGCTCCGGTTATAACTGTGTTATTGCTTTTTTGATTTTTCATTTCTATTAATATTTGTTTTATTTAGCTGTGTGCGCCCATATTTGGTGCATATATATTTAAAAATGTTATCACTTCCTCTTGATATTTTCCCCTAACAAGTATGTAGTGACCTTCCTGATCTCTTTTGATCATTCTTGGTTTGAAGTTTACATTGTCTGCAAGCAGGATAGCTACTCCTGCTTTTTTTGTTGTTTGTTTTTTGGATTCTTGTTGCATGAAGTACTGTTTTCCATCCTTTGACTTTCAGTCTGTGAATCTCCTTTTGATTTAGATGTGTTTCTTGTACACAGCATATGGTTGTATGTTGTTTCTTGATCTATTCTCCCAGTGTGTTTCGTTTAGTTGGTGAATTGAGGCCATTTACATTAATGGTTTTAACTGATATATTTTGGCATACTTTCGTCATGTTATCTTTCTGATGTTGGTCCTTTACCTTTCCCCTCTGCTTAAATGTTTGCCTCACTTGGTTTTTTTCTGTTGGTGTTCTTGAAGTCATAGTTATTTTATGTCTATCTAGAATATCTTTCAGTGTTCTTTGCAGGGTTGGTTTTGTGGTCATGAAGTTCCTCAGCTGTTCTTTGTCATGGAAGTATCTTATTTCTCCATCGATTCTTAAGGACAGTTTTGCAGGGTACATCAATCTGGGTTGGAAGTCATTTTCCTTTAGGATTTGAAATACTTCACTCCATGCTCTTCTTGACTACATTGTTTGTGTTGAGAACTCTGTTGCTATTCTGGTGGGCTTTCCTATATAGGCAACCTGTCTCTTTTCTCTAACAGCTTTTAATGTTCTGTTCTTATGTTGAATTTCTGGTATGTTGGTTATTATATGTCTGGGTGTATATTTATTTTGGTTATACATAATTAGAGTTCTGTATGCTTTACTTATCTGTTTGCCAGTTTCCATTCCCATATTTGGAAAATTTTCAGCTATAACTTCTGTAAATGTTCTTTTTATATCATTTGTGTTGTCACCTTTTTTGTGTACACCTATCAATTTTGTATTGTTTTTCTTTCCATCATCTTGCAACTGTTGAATTGTTACTTCCTCATTCCTGGTTATTTTTAAAAGATCTTTCCTTCCTGTTTACTAACTGCAATCTTGTCTCTGAGGTCTGAAAGTCTATGTTCACATTCATTGAGGTGGTTTTGCCAGCTTTTGATGGAATTTTTGACTTCCTGGATATCACTTTGAATCTGTTTCATGTATTCTATTTTTTCTTATGTTGTTCATTCAAGGTTTCCATCTTTTTGGAGTGCTCCTCAATTTTTTTAGCTATGTGTTCTTTAGACGTGTTCAGCATTTGTTTTATTACATTCATCATTTCTTCTTTTACCAGGGAGATTATTTCTGATCTCAGTTCCTTTACAACTTCATGGATGTGTTTATTTACTTCAGCTGATATCATTCCAGCAGCTTCAAGTGTATGGCTTACATTTTCTTCTCTGCCTGTCTCCTAGAGTTGTTTGGGATGGGCTGGAGGTTTGAGATTGTATTTTGCTTTTTCATTTTGTCATTTTCCTGCATTCCCCTTTGGAAATCAAATACAAGTTCTCAGTTGCTTCCTGGTTTGAGGATGTCTGTCTATACTTCACGGAATTTCCCCAGTTGATTTGGGGTCATTAGGCAGGCATTACCAGGTTCCTAGTGGCACTCCTCAAGTGTGGGGAGTATACCAGGTGGACCTTCAGCACAACCCATGTGGCACTCTGAAGCTCCCTGGCTGCTTGAGGTTGCTGAGTGGGACTCCACCAGGTTCTGAGTGATGTACCAAGGCTGAACAGCTAAATGGATTACACTGTGCAGGACTTCAGATCATGCCACATGGCACAGCAAAGCTCCCCAGCTACTTGGGGTCACAGGGCAGGGCCCTACCAGGTTCCAAGTGACATGTCAAGGTTGCTCAGCTAGGTGGAGTTCACTGTGCAGGCCTTCAGCTCCTGCTGCTTTGTGCAGGAGGTTCCCCTGCCACTTGTTGCTGGGCAGAGACAAACTAGGCTCCAAGGGACTCACCCCAAAGTCTCCAGTTGCTTGGGGACTCTGGCTGGGGCCTTACCAGTTTCCAAGCGAGGTGCCAAGGTTGCACAGCTAGGTGGTGTTTGCTGTGCAGGCCTTCAGCTTGCACCACTCAGCACAGCGTGGTTATAGATTTAAATGCATGCTTCCAATTGGGTTTCCAGCTAGTTAAAATGATATTAAATTGGTTGCAAAAATGTAATTTGTTATTGTTTATTATGACTAAAGAATCTTTGTTCATATATGTGTTAAATCTTGTGATTTGGTTTTTTAAATCATAAAAAAAAATTGCTAGGATAATTAAACAAATATCACTTAGAGTAGGGGAAGATTATAGGTAAGAACTCCAATTGACAAATAAGAAAGCTGCCTGGTAATATTAACCAGTTCTTTCATCAATGGGAGACCCCAGTGATCTCTGTAACTTTATTGTAGACCCCCAATAAAAGTTATTAAAGTATATTATTGTGATCAGTTCACATTGGTCATCACCAAAAAGATTAAATTATCTATACTATAAGGTTTTTGATTTAAATATGCTTTGATGTAAAGGTTTTCATATGGCCAGGACAAATGATTGTTATTAACCCCAGATGTATAGATCTTCCAAAATGTAAAGCAGAGGTTGTTTATGGTGACAGAATTTTGTTTCTGATTCAGACCTCTGCTTTTAAGAAAAACTCATGAGATGTATATCCCACTAAAGGTAAACAAGTTAGATAAAATCTTCTTATGTATTACATAGAGATGATTGACATAAGGGGGGTATTTTATGTCACATATGGAAATTCAGGTGTGTTACAAAATGTCCATGATGATTGTGATGCTATAACATTATGTATAGTGTTGATTTCTAATTTTATGTATAAAATATTTAAGTGTTAACATTCTATAGGGATTCAAATATTAAAACATTCATGGTTAGTAGAAAGTGATGATTCCATTTTCTTTTCCAAGTGTTTGATATTTAAATAAGCTAATAATGCTAAGCTTCTTGCTTCTACTCTACTGTACTGGTATCAATCTTTTCTTCTGGGTGTTCAACAACTGAGGTTTAGAGGCCAAAAAATTAGAGATAGATGGGCTAAGAATATAACAAGTATTTTGGCCCTATCCCTCTGAGGTCAATGAGGACTCAGGACATAGGAGAACCTCTGCTGAGTCATCCTATTCCCAGTGAGTCCCTGGTCTTCTGATCAAGAAGATTATGAGACCATAGAGGAAAGTGATCATCAATGTCTAGTGTGCCTAAAAAGAGTCACCAGGAGAAAAAGTCTCCCAAGCTTTCACAAAAAGCAACCTGGTCAAGCAATGGCCATGATTCATCCAGAGAGCTCATACTGATAGAAGAGCTAAGAGGTGTTATGCATGGTTCCAAGGTATTCCTGAGATATTTCAAGGTATTAACTGACCTTGATAGATAGCAAGAAACTGATTACATTTAATTCAGGTCTCAACTTAACTTGTTCTTGAACATGCTGTGGAAAAGTACAACTTTAAGAGGTCTAATACAATGCCATAGTAAATGTTAGCCATTAAAGAAATCCAAATCACTAACAGCTTCTGACAGTTGCTGGCTACACTGGTAACTCACAACTGTTACAGATTAATGGACTGTACAGAGTTTTAATTGCTAAAGTTAGGGGCTTAAAATGCTTGGACTGGAAGTCTTTAGCCTAAATGAGTGTTTACTCAAAACAGAAAGAGTTCAAGAATGAAAGGGCCTTCTACAGAGTTGTCCAAACACAGCTCCTCCAGCTTCAACTGAACACCCCTTCTGTGCTACAACAATACAGAGAAGTGGGAGATGTTGGGAGCTGTCAAAACTGCAAAATCGCCATACCTGCAGAAGCCATCCAGCCAGATCCAAGAACAAAGACCATCCAGGGTGAGCCACAGGAACAAGTGACTCTAGACGCTGAAAATCAGGCCCTTATGTTGCCATACATGCAGATTAGTAGGCAATGGGATGTCATGTGACACTAACTTACTAAATGTATAAATAAATGCCCCTACAGTGAGGAGACTGCTCCTTTCTTCCCATCAGGAGAGAGGGCTCCACCTGACCTCAACTGTCATCTTTGTCTTCTCATCCTCTCACAGTCCTGCTCCCTAGAAACCTCAAAAGCTATTCTGGTCATGGCAGTACTTTAAAATGCCAGCTAGTTTTAGGGGGCCAAAAGCAGAATAGTTCACTGCCTCTTATTTCCAAAGACTACCCAGATACTCTCAGCAGTCTGTCATTGCAACACACAACTGCAGAATTGCAGTGCCTGAGAATCTAGGATGATGCAACTGAAGGAAGCCTCACAGAGCCCTATGCCTCCAATAAAGTGAGAAAACATCCCCAACCTTTCCAACCCACTGTTAAAGGATTCTAAAGTTCTTACTCCTCTCTGTTCACACTGTGTATTGGTTGACTTCTATCCTCTGTGGTCCATCAATCTTGATTGGAAGGGTGCTCACAGCTGTTGGATCCTATTGAGAGCTTCCTCATGTCCTGAGTCCTTGCTTGGCAGGCTAGTGCCAAAATACTATCTTTTCATCTCAGCTTTTTTAAAACTTTGTTTCTAAGACCTAGTTGTTGAATACCCAGATGGTCAGTTGCACCAGTATTGAAGTGGGAGCAATGAGTTTAACTACTATAATCTCATCTGAATATCAAGGGCTTTTAAATGTACAGTGTAGCCAGAGAACACAAGTTGAATCCCTGCAGAATGCCGACAGATAACAACCATAAAGTCTTACAGAGAAAATGAGATCAAGAGCCACATAGCATTTTAGCATGACAGTCATGATTATATTATTATCTTTGAAACACATTTAAATGCCCGTCTTAATATAGAATAACTTTTTTGGGCAGTTATCATCATCTAGTTAAAAGATATTAAATGGCATAAAGAAGCTTGCCTAATCTATTAACCTTTAAAAGGGCACCATTGAAGAGTGAACCTGTCTATAGATGTACCTTATAAGTTTTTGATGTATAGCATTTAATTTTTAGTATGTCACATTTTGTAGACTACTCAGTGTCTGAGCAACTCGAAGTTTAGTGACACATACGTAACATACAAATTGCATAAGATGTTTTTTAAAGTTATAATTTGGCTGGTGGTCTCATGTTTGAGTTGAAAGTCTTATAACTAGTAGTGGAAACACAAGTAAAAGAAAGTCAGATATCTGAGTCAGAAAGAAAAATTTATTACCATAAACAATCCTAGCCAGGGAGCCACCAGTATGATGAGATGTCTTTTTAGGTTTGCATCTTTTAATACCTGTATACCCAGAAGGCATGAATATATTTAATATTCCATGAAATCAGTAATAATGAATGTCATGGCTATATAGAAATCTTTGTCTCTTAATTTGGTTTTGTATCAAGAACATTTTTTAATAAGAAAACCTTACTGCTTTACTCACAGAGAACTTAACCTTTTGATAATAACCAGTGTAAATATATTACAATAATATATTCAGCAATGTTTATTGTGTTGTGTCTCCCATAATGCTGTGGAAATTATTAGGCATCCAATTAGTCAATAAAGACTGCGATAAATGTTAACAGGGAGTTGCTCCTTTATTCATCAAAGGAAATCTTGTCCAGAAGTTTTCTCAAACCCAAGTGGTATCCATTTAGTGTTTTTTGTTTGTTTGTTTGTTTGTTTGTTTGTTTGTTTTTGCGGCACCGGGGATTGAACTCACAACCTCACGCCTGCCAGGGCAGGCGCTTAAGCCACTGAACCAAATTCCCAGCCCTGGTTTTTTTGAGGCAGGGTCACACTATGTAGCTCAGGCCGGCCTCACGCTCACGTTGTAGCCCAAGCCGGCCTCGAACTCACAACACTCCTCCTACCTCAGCCTCCCGAGTGCTGGGATTAAAGGTGTGCGCCACCATGCCCGGCTCCATTTAGTTATTTTAACAGCAAAAGTTTTTAGATGACCTATGAGAAATGGATCATACAGCTAACACATTTTAAAATATAAAAGAATTTCAAGTTATTTTACACAGATAACAATAGGAACTGCATTCGTAAAACCAGTCTTCACATAATTTTGATTGGCTAGAAACCTGGGTGGGAGCATGTTTTTAAATTTAAAAACACTTATTTTATCTATAGGCCAAGTTAAATTGAAGACATAAATATTTTAACCTATATATGCTTTTTCCATGGAAATCCCCCAAAATATGCCAAAAAAGAAAAAAGAAATTGCTAAGCTACAAACAGCTGTAGGTGTTGCAACTGGTTATTAGCACAAATTGAGCAGACAACAGACAAGTACACATTAAATAGTTGTTCATTTTATTTATTTATTTATTTTTATTTTATTTTTTTTTTTTTTGCAGCACCAGGGATTGAACTTACAACCTCGCGCCTGCCAGGGCAGGTGCTTAAGGCACTAAGCCAAACTCCCAGCTCTGGTTTTTTGAGGCAGAGTCACACTATGTAGCTCAGGCCGGCCTTGTGCTCACGTTGTAGCCCAAGCCGGCCTCTAAATAGTTGTTTATAAACCAGAGTGTACTCAGATGTATTTGATTATAGCCTTTTTTATGAATTAGGTACAAATATTATTTTAATAAGTGTAGTAAACCAGACAGTGGCAAGACTATTCACAGTTACTTAAAGGCAGCAAACTGTTTTACTTATCTGGTTTACCAGAGTGGTTTGTGTCCACTTTTATGAAATGAAAATTGTGGTCATCTATTGGTTCACAGGTGTATGTAGTTTGTGGTCCTTCTTTGTCTTCTGGTTTCCCAGGCATTTGGGACTTTACCATAGAGGAATGATTCTAATTAGCTATTTTCTGTATATTAATGGAAAAAGAAGAGGTTAATTGGGTTGTGAATTCTTACATTAGACAATATTTTCCTGATGGCTTGACTATTGGCAAAACTTATCAATAGTGGGCTTTAATTCCAGTCTAGCTCCTTTTTTAAAGAAAACTCTGCTTTCTGTGAGGATATACATTTGGGTCCTTTATGTGTACATTATTAGAGTGGCCTTGACAGCCATCCCCAGGGTGCCATCATAGTATGCTTCAAGATCTACTCTTGAAAGAGACATAGGGATTCAAGAGGTCAGGCTGGTTGGATCCTTAGCAACCAGGAGAGGGGTTGCCAGAGGTTTGAGTGTCAGAGTGACCCTACGTAGAAAAAGTATGTCTCTGCCAATTATTTTTATGGTACACTCCAAGATCACCATAAAGGCAGGTTGGAAAAACTAATCTTCCAAACAGCAGTTCAGAGTAGGACTAAAGCAAAGCTGTCCAGTTAACTCCCTCAAAGCCCACAACTTTAGAACAGAATGAAATCTCATACAATAAGAAACTAGAACTGAATAATTCATGCCAGTATCACAGAGGAATATAATTTGTTTGCCTGCTACATCTAAAGTTACCTGACAATCCTGTGAAGTAATCATGATACTCTTGTGTGGGAGTCTTGGAGCCTGCCTCGGGCACCATCACCATTTACTGTCTGGACCTTTTTCTCTGCCCACCATGATGAGGGATGACCTCATTACTCTCCAGGAATGAGGGCAATCTCTCTTCCAATGCCAAGGGTCTTCTCTCATATACTGACAGGTCTAACAGAGGCTGGGTCATTTCCAAGGTTATTTCTTTGCCTAATGCTCTGTTTTCTTGCACTGGAAGCACTCTGATTTGCTCCCAACACTCTTGCACTGGAAGCACTCTGATTTGCTCCCCTAGAGTTGTGGACTTTGTCATGATCCTTATCAAATAAGGCAAGCATGGCTTTATCCTACCTTCTTTCCTTATGGTTTTCATTTGTTCTGTTTCATCATGATTATTGAACACCAAATAAGCTTTATTTACCAATTGACTTATTTTGATTTACAAGCCCAGTTAGAGTGGTTGTTGGAGCATTTTCCTTAAATCTGCAGCTGACTGATTAATAAAGTATTGCCTTAGGATAGTCTGACCTCTAGACTGAGTCTAAATTAGTGTACTTACAGAGGCCCTCTTCAAGTTGAAGCTCAAAAGCAACTGGGTTCTCATCTGCAGATGGAAGTAAAAATTATGATCTAAGATTTTAGTGGGTACACTAAACTTCTCACCTGATAAACCCAAAAGGTTTATCTTTACTAGGCTCAATTCTGACTTCTCTAGATTCAGTCTATTTTAGTGTATTTATGGAGTGCCCCTTCAAGCTGAAGCTGAAAAAACAACTGGGTTCTCATCTGGTCCCTGACAAATAGACCTGAGCTTATCATAGTTCACAGGTTTGAGCATCGCTTGTCCCATACCAGCTGAAACAGTTTTCATATATAACTTTGCTTTGTCCTCTCCACCCCCCTTAGCATTACACCTAAAGTGATATGCATGAGTTTCTGAGGGTCCAGAGGTGGAATATTATGCCTTGTGTTTAAATGTCTCCCCAAAGCTTCATGCAGTTACAGGTGAGGATTTTACAGAGGTGACTGGATCTAGAGTGTGCAACACTTTTGATGGGGCTGAGTTATTGGTTTGTTATTGATTTGTTATCTGGCATGGGGATTGGCAATGTGAATGCTGCACCCGGCCAGGGGTGGAGCTGACATACAATGTAAGGGAAGGCGAGTCTTTCTCTTGTGCTTCTGCCTTCTCTCTCACCAGCACTCCTTGCAGTTTGCAGCTGCCATGAACAGCAGCCCTACCAAGCCATGCTGACTTGAAGCCAACTAAGTATGGGCTGAAACTCCTGAGAAACTGTAAGAATAAACCTTTCCTTCCCTAATTTTGAGCATCAGGTATTTTGTCTCAGCAACGAGCAAAAAGTACCTAAAACAGAATTTGGTACCAGAGAAGTGGGGTCGTTGCTGTGACTATTTCTGACCATGTGGTTCAAGAGTCTTTGGAAATGGCTTGTGGGAAGAGTTTGGAAAGGTTCGGAGATGTTGCCTACACGCATAGAGCTGGAACAGCTTAGGCTGTTCTGTATGGGAGATTCTGGTCAGAGCCCAGGAGACCAGAAGGCTGATAGGAAGCCTGCTGGTAAGGACCAGGCTTGAGAGGTTTCTGCTGGGAAGAAGGACTGCACTGGTTGTTGGACTCCACACAATGTGTGTTATGGCTTGGCAGAAAGTTTGTCTGCATTCTGTCCATCCCCAGAATCTTTGCCTGAGACAGAGATTAAGGGCAAAGGACTAATTACTCTACAGAGAGAAATTATGAGGCAGACAAACATTGAAATGGTTGCCTAGCTTTTGTTGGAGGCTCTTAGCCAGATTTATGTTGTGAATAAAGAGCATGGAGTCCAGCATAGTGATTAAAACCTTTTGAGTTTGGCCAGGAAGCTGTGGAATTTAAAGATGGAGCTGAGACCTTCATTGCTGAGAAGGAACAAAGGAATAAAAAAGATGGGCTGGGGCCATCTCAGGAAGCAGTGGGCCTCCACCCTTTGCAGCCTCAGGCCTTCAAAAGTGAAAGAGTTTGCTCAGAGGAAAAAGTCACAGTGTGCCTTGTCCCAGAGTGCCAACAGAGGCCACAGGAGGTTTTAAAAGGGTTGTGGTCATGCCATGTCCCAAAATGAAAGCAGCAATGCCAGGTTCCAGAATGGCGGCAGCATAGAGAAGCTGTTCCTTACAATCAGATTCAGAGAGTTCAGCAACCCAGGAAGTCGACCCCTGAAGCCAAGAGAGAGGAAAGCCTGGCTACTGCTCCAACTGGCAGCAGACCTTGGTGGCATCCACGTGGCACTGGTTTTAAGTACAACAAAAGGCTAAGGCAGCTTCTGCCTCGCCTGCCGAGAGCAATGTGTAAAGATATAAGGGTGAAGCCAAGGAACATGGATCATCCAAGGAAAGCTATGGAAGTTAAGAACCCTGAAGGTGTCACAGGGGTGGAGTCACTCAAGCCTTCTGGAGCTTGCAACCAGATTGCTTCTGATGTTGAGCAGAGAACTCCATGACTTAATGTTTGCCCTGCTGGATTTTGAACTTGCTTTGGTTCCAATGCTTTGTATTCCCGTTTGTAACTTTTGGAATGGTAATGTTTATCTTGTGCCTTTATATGCTGGAAGTGTTTAATTTGTTTTCATTTGTACAAGGGGTTACAGTTAAGAGTTTGCCATAGATCTCGAAGGAGATTTGAGACTTGGACTTTTCAACAGTGCTAAAACTGTTAAGACTTTGACAACTCTTGGAGAAGGACTAAATGTCTTTTGTATTAAGGATGTACATGAGTCCTTAGGGGTCCAGTGGTGGAATGTATTGGGTGATATACTATGTCCCCCCAAGTCCTCATATACTTTTGGTGGGGCTGAGTTATTGGCTTGTTATTGGTTTGTTATCTGGCATGGGGATTGGCAATGTGAGTGCTGCACCTGCCCAGGGGTGGAGCTGACATACAATGTAAGGGAAAGCTGGTCTTCCTCTTGCCCTTCTGCCTTCTCTCTCGCCAGCACTCCTTACAGCTTGCAGCTGCCATGAACAGCAGCCCCACCACACCATGCTGACTTGGAGCCAACTAAGTATGGACTTGAAACTCCCAGGAAACTGTAAGAATAAACCTTTCCTTCCCTAATTTTGGGCATCAGGTATTTTGTCTTGGCAACGAGCAAAAAGTAACCAAAACAAACACTGAAATTGATTCATGGTGCAATGTTAACATTGAGGGCACTAGAATTAGGGGTGTGAGTGCTACCCACCCTAAGCAGCCTGGATAATACATAAGGGGTAGAAAGAGTTGTGGTTATCCCTTGCTTGTTATCCTACCTTCTGTCCACCATGAACTGTTTCTCCTCTTTGTTGCCTGTCTACCATATCATCCTGCCATGGAGCCAGCCACTTATGGACTGAAACTTCTAAAAGCTGTGAGCTAAATAAACCTTTCCTCCTTGAACTTTGGGTTTTTGGCATTTTGTCTCAGCAATAAGAGAAAAATAACTAGAACAGAATTTGGTGCTAGAAAAGTGGGGTCATTGCTGTGACTATACCCAACCATGTTGTTCAGAAGGATCCTTTGGGAATGGTTTGTGGGAGGAGTTTGGAAAGATTCAGAGATGCTGGCTAAAAAAGTACAGCAGGGACACCTTAGGTAGAACTTGATGAGAGATTATGGTCAGAGATCAAAAGACCAGCAGACTGATAGAAATCCTTTTGGCAAAACCAGGCTCAAGAAGTTCCTGCTGGAAAGAAGGAGTGCATTGACTGTTGAAGCCCACATAAAATGAGTTATCCCTTGGCAGAAAGTTTGTCTGCATTTTGCTCATGTCCAGAGACTTTGCCTGATACTGTGATTAACAGCCACAGACTAACTTTGCAAAAGAAATTTCAAGAGAGTCTTATGTTGAGGTGATGGCATGGTTACTGTTAGTGGGCATTTAGGCAGATTTATGTTGAGAATCAAGAGCAAAGATTCCAGCAGAATGATTCAAAACATTGTGAATTTGTCCAGAAAGAAAGCTACAGTTAAAGTGCAGGCTACACAGATGGAACAGAAGAGAAATTTGTCAATAAAAAGACTGGAAAGAAAAAGCCAAGCATTTCAGAAGAAGACAAGAGAAAAGATGATTTGCGGACATCAAAAAAAATCAACAGGACTCTAGCTTTTGCATCCTCAGAGTTGCAAAGATGAAATACTTTGCTTTGAGAAGAAAGCCCCAAAGTACTATGTTCTAAAATGATAGTAGCTTAGAGAATCTGTTCCTTGGGATTTGGTTCAAAGACACTCAACTCCTATAGCCAAGAGAAAAAGAAGTCTGGCTACTGCTCCAGCTGGCAGCAGACCCTGACATCATCCACATTGTGCTGGTTTTAGGTGAATGCAGAAGGCAAGAATTGTGGAGTCAGGAAGGCTTCCACCAAGATTTTATAAGGCCTGGGAGGCCTAGTGGTGTGACCCTGAGAAGACTGTGTGTGAAACTGTGAATGTGAAGCCAAAGGTGGAGTGGAGATCCCAGAAGTTTGGAGAAGTGAGGAATGTGTATCACCCAAGGAAAGCTGCAAGGAATCAATAAAGCAACCAAAGAAAGAAGCCATGGGCACTACTACTGCCAGGAGTCCAATAGAGATGGAGCCAACCAAGCCTTTTGGCATTCATAACTTGCCACAGATTGCTGGAGATGCTGAAAGTGGAACTGTGGAATTTTTAATGTTTTCCCTGCTGAATTTTGGTCATGCTTTTCCCCCTTCCTTGCTATCCTCCTGTTCGTAACTTCTGAAATAGAAATGTCTGTCTTGTGCCATTGAATGTTGGAAGTGTTCAACTTTCTTTTCATTTTTACAGAGGCTTGCAAGGTAAGTTCTTGCCTTAAACCTCAGAGGAGACTTTGGACTTTGACTTTTCAGTAATGTTGAAACTGTTAGAACTTTGGCAACTGTGCTCTTAGAAATGGACTGAATGCCTTTTGCATAAAAAGATATGCATGAGTCTCTGGAGGGCCAGCAATGGAATTTTATGACTTGTGTTTAGATGTCCTCCCAAAGCCTCATGCAGTCATACATGGGCTTTTTTAGAAGTAGCTGGGTCTGAACTGTGTGATGCTGGCATAGATTCATGGAGCAATGCTAGGATCGAAGGCATTACGATTAATGTTGTGAGTGTTACCCATCCTACGTAGCCTGGATAAGATATAAGGGATCAAAAACCTGTGATTATTCCTTGTTTTCTCTTACCATAGATTATTTCTCCTCTGCAATGCATTTCTGCCATTTCACTCTGCCTTGGGGCCAGCCAACCATAAGCTGAAACTTCCATGCACTGTAAGCCAAATAAACCATTTCTCCTTCAACTTTGAGTGTCAGGTATTTTGTCTCAGCAGTGAGAAAAGTAACTTAGACAGTTATAATCCCACTCAGGCCCTTCTTTTGACTCAAATAATGCAGTAGTTGGTTGATTATCAGAGGATGAAGCTGCAAAGGTTTCATCATTAGCCTGAATTGCAGCCTTTATAATCCTCTTGCTTTCTATTGCTGTGAAATAAGAAATGTGCATAAATTGGACATCTTGCCAGGTAGGATTGAAAATCATTGTTAGGGCATGAATACTGTCAGCAAAATTTTTAGAACTCTTATAGAATGTACCCAGTTTTTCCTTGCAGTGACAAACATTCATAACTAAAAAAAGGAACTAGTACATGAACTGTACCATCGATGCTTGCCCTCTCTTACAGAGGTAGAACAGTAGTGGGCTTAGACGTTGAGTTCACTGAATCTGGCCCTATTGTAAGTAAACCCAGACCTGAGTATGGGGAGAGCTCAGGAGTTAGGGTTTACCTCCTGAGGGTACTCCCTGAGCCTATGGACTAGGAAACAGTCTATAGGGAGAAAGATCTGACAGGAGGGAGTCCCATGCAGCACCACCTCCATAGGAATGATGACACCTTGGGTACAGATCAAGCCTCTGGTAGAGGACCATAACAGCTTAAACATACAGCACCTCTGATCACTTTTCATCTTCCTTACAGTAAAGATAAAACTGAAATATGGCATCATATTTCAAGCTGCCAAGATATGGCCAGTTCTCATTTTCCCCAAGTGGTTATGTGGGCCATTTTCCTATTACATAAGAATATAAGATCACTTTGAAGGGTCTTTTTGTAGGACTTATTCCAATGGTTAAGAATCATCCAAGTGGAGATTCAGAAGGAATAGATGAGATTGCTTCCATCTTCCTTACTGACTCAGCTGTCTGGTTCCCCACCACTGCTGAGGTCTTGGGAGGTCTCTGTTGATGCCTCTGATGTTTAGTGAGGTTCCTGGACTGATACCTTCAATGTCTGGTGAGGTTTCTGAGCTGCTGTGCAAAAAATCCCTCAACTCATTGTCTGGTGAGATCTCTAGCAGTTTAGTAAAGTCCTCCTGACTTGGCTCACCAGATTTACTGGTTAATGGCCCAATAATAGTCCTGGTTCTTGTGTATGATGAAGAAATAATTGCCAAACATACACCCCATAATAAGTATTAAGTAGCTACATTCATTGACGATCACAGGGAAGGTAGCTGCAGGAATAGGGGGGAATAAGCAGAGAAAAGCTGCTGATAACTCAGGCTTTCAGAATTTAAAGGACAGATGCCTCTAACTTTAGATGCCTCCCATTCAATCTCTCACTGTTGCCAGTGCTCTGTCACCTAGGGCATCTGGATCTTTTAGGTCTTTGTTATTTTATTTTCTTCCTCTTTTGGGACAATGGAAGCATGGAAAACCGTTAGGATACTGTTTATAGTTGAATGGAGTGAAGGGAATGACTCACTTACCTTCCTTGTTTCTAACTCTTCTACCTCCTTTCAGATAATGGAACCAGGATAACCATTAGGGTGCTGTTAATAGTTGAATGCAGGGGAGGGAGTGACTCACTCAACGCCTTTGTTTCTAACTGTATCAAGTGGAGCCTGTATCCTGTTTACTAAGTTACGCAACCTTTTATCGCAATCCCTCTTCTGAGGTGGTTTTTATTCAGTTTTGGGATTATTGTTAGCATGCAAATGACACCTTTATGTAATCCTTTTAATAGTCTTTTGAAGGTTTGGTGCTTTCAGTTTGAGTCACAGTGAATTCCTACTGTTGCGGGGAATTTCCCAAGCCAAGCAAAACCAAACCAAGCCAAAAAGAAAACTCTTTGCACTGAGGAGATAAGAAGACAGCAGTTAATGTTTACACCAGTGGACTGCTGGAGTTCATGTCAGTGGACTGTTGCAGGGATAATTCCTCCCAAGCAACCGCCCTGAATCAGGAAGGAATTTAGTCTATATAGAATTAGAAGTGAGAGGTACAAAGCAAGTGACCAAATATTACATGATTGGTTACATACATTGAATCATATATTGACAGACAACCTAGTCTTGAAACAATAGAAACATTCCAGGAACAAGGGGAGGAGGGTCTTACAGAATGGGTGTATTTTTGGGCATTACCATAATATAGGAATTTTTCTGAAGAGAGAGACATGAGTGAATGAGAGTGGTTAAGGACACTACCATAATATAGAAATGTACAGAGTGAATGTACTTAAGGGCATTACCATAATATAGGAATAGCGGGAGAGAGAGTTTTACTGAATGAGCACAGGTCAGCCCAAGGTGCCTTAAGGTATAGGCAATTGTTCTGACATTGACAGGGTCAATTGAATTTACTAGAGACAGCAGAAGAGCAACTTGGTCAGTATTCCAATTAATCAGGAAATATCTGTAAGTTTGTTGTTTTGCCCCAACACTACAATGACATATCCCTCCATCTGACAATTTTAAAATGGAATATTTCTGGGCTTCAGGAAATATGATCATCCAGTAGTCATTAAACTTCCATTTCAAGTCAAAGTCCACATTAGAAAAGCTCCACTCCTTCCATATCCCTTTCTGTGTAATGAGGTTTGAACTGAGACAAATTCACATTCAGATTCAAACACTAGATGGTCTTCTCTCTAGCAGCTTGATTAGTGACACTGTGAGCTTTTAATTTTCTTTGTATATATGAGAGTCAATTTTTTGATGTCCCGGGTGGTGCAGAATAACCACTTGCCCTGGTAAGGCAACTGGCTCAAGCAGGGCCAATATTCATAATACACATTGAATGTTTATGCACTTATTTCCTGAAGTTATTATCTTTTCTTCTTTCCAAATAGCTTCGTGTACAATCTCTATCATAAAGGCACATTTGAAATCAGTATAGATGATCGCTTGTTTTCTTGAGGATAACCATAAAGCTATAGTAATTGAAATTAAATCGGCTTTATTTGCAGAAGTGCCAATTGGGAATGCAAGGGCTTCGATTACCTTGACCAGTGTCGCTTTTCTACAGGCAGGGGGGAGAGATGGTAATGACATATGGATGGTACAGGACCTCCAAACAATCCAAAGGTGTAAGTAAAATAATATAATTCTCAAGCTATTAGCCTGCTAGATATCCAATATGACAAGTTTGTATTCTCCAAACCTGAAGAATGAATTCTAGGAATAACAGAGGTTAAGAGTACGATATACTTATTGAGAGAAAGAAAGCTATATTTATTGGGGAAAAGAACGCTTCTGTCCAAGAGAGACAGAAGGAATCCCAGGTGGGTTTCCGGGGACCCCACTTCTAAAGGGATTTTTATATAGCAAAATCATGGTGGGAGGCAGGTCTAAAGTGCGAAAAACTATCATCAACTAGTAAGATTGCAAATATTGTCACTTAGATAACACTGATCCAATGGAAAATTGCAAGCTGGGTGTGAGGTGGAACAAAACTATAGTCAACTAATAAGACCACAGATGTAGTCACTTAGGTAACATTGATCCAATGGGAAATCAAAAGGTAAGTATGAAGTGGGACAAAACTATGATGAAGCAATAAGATTATAATTGTTTAGATAATAAAGATTAAATGGGGGTCAAATGGGGAAGCAAGTCATAAAGCAAGAGTACATGGAACAAGCAGGGACTTCCAAAAAGGAGGTCTAGGTCCCCTACCCAAGAAGATCAATACCTATTTAGAATATCAATTACTGCTGTTCATCCCTATGGGAAGTATGTAGGTACAGTCATTCTATCTTTTGTGTTGCAGTCTTGCCTTTAATAACTGTGCCTCCCTCACAGTTGCCATATATCTGTACAGATAAGCTCAGCCCTATCTGACTACCTATAACATTTCTACCTAATTTAATTGTCTCTAATAGTAGGGTTCAACAAGGGTTCAAACAAGCCTGTACCTGTCTATTATTTCATTGTATTCCATTCCCTTATAGTGTTCCTTGATGTCAAAGACCCTAACACACTTACAAATGGCACAAGGGTAATTTGAGTGATTAGACCCCTACATGTCGAGATCATAAACTACCTTTGAATAAATTCTTTTTCCTCTTTTGCCAACTTAAATGGCTTCCTTTGATTTGGTCAGTGGCAAATAAACAAATTTGAGTGTATGGAACTAAAGGCCAGTAACAGTTTTGGTATAACAAGCCAGGAACTGTCCTGGCTCCTGAGAGATGTAGATTTCCTGGTTTCTTACTGATTAGAAATTGGGCACTTGGAAAACTGGATTCACTGCAGGTGACTAACTGAAACCATGATTGGAACTGAAGGAGTATGTGACATTTTTTAGCTAGGAATTATTCATCCTTTCCACTCTACACCATCGGCTTCCTATAAACACTTTTCTTGGTAAAGAAAAGGTGTAGTTTGTTTTACAATTCTGATGACACAAATTACTGTTATGTGATATACGCCATTTTAATAATATAATAGTCCTGGCATAATACAGTTAAACATGATTATTGTTTTAAAATGATATAAAAGTAACCAAATTGTTTTGGTTATTTGCTACCTTTTGTGTTACTTAAGATCATTTTGTCAAGAGTCATGAGACACAGTCAATCTGGCTTTATTCAAAAAGTATGTTCAGAGTTAGTAAAGTAGATGTAAGGTTCAAATCAGACCTGACTCTCCCAGCCCCCAGCCTGCTTGCCAGCAAAAGCACTACTGTCTGCAGAGAACTCAACTCAGTACTTGAGGTTGTCATCCACAAGCACAGGAAAGGAGATAAGATAGGACAAGGAATTTTGCCGATCCTGGGGACATCTGGAGAAACCCAAAAGTTTACATTGAACACTTCAAAGACTCTGCCTACTGAGATGCAAGACTACCAGAAAACTTTGATGACATTTTTATTGGGATCTTCCTGCCTAATGTCCCCTGCCTTCTCTCCATTCCTATAAAAAGGAACACACTTCCCTATAAAAGGGAACATACTTCCCTTTGTTTGTGACAGATGATCTTTATCATGCTGTTTGTACTCAGGCACAATAAGTTCCATTCCATATTTCCTTTGCACAAGCCTGGTGGTCCCTGCTGGTTATTCATCTCCCTCTGTATGTTACTTTAGACATTAATTCTTACACACTGTACTCAAAATTTTTGCAATTTTTCTGTGTTTATTAAAATAATGTACTAATTCTAAAATTGCTATTAAACTGTAATGCTTAGTATTGCATTAATAAGTCATTTACTGTCTCTTAAATGATAATTCACTTTGGTGTGCAAGAAAAAGGAACTCTACATATATACTTAATGCACTTTGTTTCATAAAAATTTTGTCCTTGGTCCTGACAGCCTTGACTATATTTGCTTGGTCACTATATTCAATTAACTTGGTCACTATATTTCTTATTTCAAATCTACTGGACTGATGAGTGCATTACACTTATTAGTTTTTTATGTATCTATTTCTAAACTTTGTAAATAGTTGTCAAAGTCTAATGTTTTAGGGTGCTGACTACAGAATAGATAGGATGAGACTTGACAATAGAATTTAGAAAAACATATCCAAAAAAGCACTCTATTTTTTTAGTACTGGGAATCAAACTCAAGACCTTGCACTTGACAGGCAAGAAGCACTCTTTTTAAGTCTCTGATATTTCTCTTATCTGGCAAGAAGACTTTTATGGCATTAACTCCAGTCACCTGCCACATCCTCTCCAATTGCTGAATGCCATGTCAGCACCAAGTGACAAAGTAGCAGGTGATTTTTCTTCAGAAAAGAAGAAAATGTATTAGGAGATAAGGGGAGAAAATTGTTAGCATCAGAAAGTCACCTATGTGAAAACCCCACAGAAAATAAGTAGAGCACAAATGTAATGAAAGAGGTTTCTTATACATGATTACCTAAAAGCAAAATGGTCTTCTCACATGTCTGACTGTTAGATACCTCCTGACTTTGGCTCTTTGGCAACTGACCAAAAAACTTTGGAGGGCTCAAGTATCCAGCTTCTTTTTGCTCCAGATACCTTTGATTAGTCTACACACCAGTTTGTCATTTGACAGCCAACTATATGATGTGGCATTTCAAGGTTGTCAGGATTGAAGACTGGACTAAAGCATGAGGGATTACAACCAGCGCCAAAAAATAGAACTTTAAATGCTAGATTTCTTTTCCTTCAGGAACTAGTGGTTTCTTAAAACTTCTTCAGGTCTAAGGCACAAATTATGATAGCCACTTCATCTCAATCAAAATAATGAACAGAATGTGCAAATCTTGGCACCTTGATGTCAAGATCCAGTTTCATTTCTAAAGGCAAAGGACAAAGAAAGTCCAGAAACAGTTGAAAAGAGCCTGGACCTGTCTATTATCTCATGTAACACACACACACACACACACACACACACACACACACACTGTTCCTTGCTTTAAAAGACTTTAAACACCTATAAATTTTGAGATGGTGATTTAGGTGATGAGGCCCCTCTATCTCCTTAACGATGGCTTTGACTAAACCCTTTTTCCTTTTTACCAAAATAAGTGACCTCGTTTGATTTGGTCAGTGGCAACCAAATAAACTTGAATATATGGATTTTAGTAGTCAGTAACACTGCCATCAGTGTATCGTTCGAAGCTATTCATCTAACAAATCTGATTGGGTAGTGTTACTGTTTCTGGTGTCCTGGAATGTCTTTCCAGAGATAGTTCCTATGTTCTTTCTTGCCTTAAACAAAGAATTGGTCAAAAAAAGTGCAAAACATAGCAAAGTTTTACAGATATTAAAATTAGGAAAACGAACGTGTTCTGCAGAGTGAGTATAGGCCAAATAAAAGTATAAAAGAATACACTCTAAAACATGAGTGGACTACTGTGAAATAGAGAACATAGTAGCACAGAGTACAGTGTGACCATCTTTTTGTATTTCCCATTTCTCAGACTGAAGTCAGATGTCAGTAATCATTTTTTTCATCTTTTTGAGTGAGTGTTTTGCTACGCAGTTCAGAATGGACTTTAGCACACTTTTCAGCCTAGGCTGGTCTCAAACTTGCAATTTTCCTCCTATTTCAGCCTTCCTAGTGCTGGAATTACAAGCATTAAATCACCATGCCTGGCTCAGTCATCCTATTGCAAACCTGCTTGAGTTCTCATGGGAAAAATTCAAGATAACAATTTCTGACGGGTTCCACATGCAGAGCATTAGAAACTTCTGCACATGTATCTTGACATTTTGTAATTGGCAGGTCACACCAACTTCCCCAGTCAGCTTTTCCAAGACAGTTTCTGCCTCATTTCCTTCTGAGAGTCACATATTCCCATAAATCTTTATGGGGTGCTGGTGGATGTCTCTAACTTCATATAGCTACTTCCAACTGAAAGGGGTTGTAGGCCCTGTCTACTGGAGATTATGTGCTCTCTAAGTACCTTGGGTGTTGTGGTTCGCCAGCTGAGTTGACAAGACTCTTGTCAGAATACAATAAGTTAGGAGATAGTGCCTATATGTGAGAAATCTTGGTGAATTTAACTTTATTATTAGGTTGAGGACGTAGAGTCCAAATAAGAGACAGAGCAGTTCAGATTACACACTTCATGTGGAGGACAAATATTGCAAAGAGTGATGTTAGATAAATTATTACTCCTGAGAGCTGTAAACTTAGCAAGGTTACCCACATTAGGGATATAATTAAAAGCAGGAGTTTCAATACAGGTGTAAATTCAAGCTATGGTGGATTAGGGTCATTAGGGACTCTTTGTATGCACCCAGACCAATACCAAAGTCTTGCCTTTTAAGAAGACCCTAAGATCTTCCAAAGGTTCTCAGAAATAGCTTTCTTCCTAGTCCTGCTAAAATTCAAGTGACTATTTCCCATGTTTGATTTTTACAGCTTTCCACTGCATCTCTTGAGGAACAATCAGTTTGAATAGTTCCTTGGGAACAGGTGATAAGGGTAACGTCTTAAGGGTTTCCAAGGATTTCCTTTTTGCCTTTTCATCAGCCTTTTTTCATTAAGTAAATAAAAGTTTATTTCAAGCACTATTTTTTAACATTTAGAGAAGGTATAATTATTTGTTTTGCTGAATCTTTATGAAATGATTTTTTCTACATTTATTGTTAAATCTGTATTATATTACACTTTTCAGTGGTTTCAAAGAAGTTGCCAGAATCGAGGCATAAACAGATGCCAACAAAATACAACATGATTTATAAAATAAATTCACATAAATAAATTCCTACAAAACACAAGAAATGAATTGTGAAGGCAGCCTCCTTTTGTGGGAAGTGCTATCTCAAATTACATTTTATACTTACAGAATTTCATGTGATTTTACTTAATAATTTTTAGTTTTTAGAACAGATTTTGTTTCACAGAAAAACAGTGAAAAGTGTACATAGTTTCATAAACTTTATACCTATGCTTATAGTGTTGTTTTGAAAACATTTTTCACCTTTATTGACATATGATTAACAAAAATCATATATATTTATGTTTTCATATGTGATATGTTGATATATTACACACTGTCATTATTACTACATTCAAGCTAATTAATATACTCATTGTATTGTATGGTTACTTCTTTATTATCATTAAATTTATTGATATGGTTTAGATACACATGATGATCACATTGACCATATGGAACTTATACCTGTACATGATATACTCCAATTCTTACTTTTACCTCATTCCCCTTCTCTCCTTTCTGTCCTTTTTTTAATTACTATTTACAAAAACTTTGTTTCCATTTTATATTTCCTTTCTTGTTTTTTCCTTTTCCCTTCTTTTTGCCTTCCTCCCTACCTCATGCCCTTTCTCACTTGAATGTTTTCTTCCTATTTTGCAATATCTATTATACATTTTGGTCCTTATTTACACTTTCAGTTTCTCACATCAGAGAAGGCAATATTTACATGTGTGTGGCCAATTTATTTCACTTCGTAGGATGGTCTCTAGGTGCATCAATTTACCTATAAATGTCTCAAGTTTATCATTTTTATGGCTGAGTAGTACTCCTTTTAGAAATAGCCATATCTTCTTTTTTCATTCATCCATTGGTGGGCATTTGGAAAGTTTCCAATGATTACCTATTATAAACTGGCTGCTATGAACATGGGTGTGCCTATATCACTGTGGTATGACACTTTTATTTCTTTTTTTATTTAAGAGAAAAGACACAGAAAAGAAAAAGCAAAAGAGACAAACAACAACAAATTCAATACAATAATAGTATAAGTTTACAAACAAGATGATAGGAATTTGACAATGGCTGTAGTATTGCACATCATTACCTTCAAAAGAGTTGCTTAGATTACCAGATATAGACATGTAAAATTGATCTAATCATATGAGTATTAACTGCTCTAACTAATACATTTAGTAGTATACTCATTTTAGCTATCTTATGTGTGTGTATATATATATATATATATATACACACACACACACAAGTTTATGTCTTTTTCCTTTTCCCTTCCTTCTTTTTTCCTTTCCCTTATCCTAATTACTTATACTCTTTCAGCAGTTTCTTACCCTTTCAGAGGATTTATTGCAGATTTTGGATTGTATATACTTTTCCAGTTTCTTATACTAGGAAGACAATACAGTATTTACACATGTGAGTTTGATTTATTTCACTTATGAGTATGGTCTCAATTTGCATCCATTTTCTTATAAAAGTCATGATGCTATCTTTCTTTATAGCTGAGTAGTACTCCATTGTACAATGATACTGCATCTTATTTATCCATTCCCTGATTGATGGGCACTTGGGTTGTTTCCATCATTTGGCTATTACAAATTGGGTTGCTATAAACAAAGGTGCACATATATCACTGTGGTATGATGTTTTCAGTTCTTTTAGGAGCATGCCCAGAAGTAGGATAGCTGGGTCAAATGGGATCTCCAATCCTAGCTTCTTGAGGAATCTCCACACTGATTTGCACAGTGGTTGCACCAGCCTAGACTCTTACCAAAAGTGGAGGAGTTCCTTTTTCTTAACAGCCCTGCCAGCATTTGTTATAGGTTGATATCTTCATCTGGGCCATTCTTTCTGGGGTGAGATGAAATATCAGTGTTATTTTAATTTGCATTTCCTGAATGACCATTGATGTTGAACATTTTTTCATATATTCATTTGCCATTTAAATTTCTTCATCTGAGAAGAGTGTACTCATCTCAGATGCCCATTTTTGGATTGGGTCCTTGAATTTTAGTGGCCTGATTTCTTTTAATTCTTTATAAGTTTTAGATAGAAGTCCTTTGTCTGAGAGAGAGTTGGCTAAGATATTTTCCCAATTCGTGGCTTTTCTTTTCACTGTGTTAGAGATTTAACTTGACATGCAAAAACTTTTTAATAAGACAAGACCCCAGTTGTTGATTCTGGGAAGTATTTCCCACACAATTTGATTTTTGTTCATGAACTCTCTGCCTACCCCTATGTCGGCAAGAAATTTACCTACTTTGTCATCCAGAAGATTTAGTGTCTCTGTTTTAATATTCAGATCTTTGACCCATTTGGACTTTAGTTTAGTGCATGGTGATAGACATGGATCTAGTTTTTGTTTACAGCATATAGAAAGCCAGTTTTTCCAGCATCATTTGTTAAAAAGGCTATCTTTCTTCCAGTGAACATGTTTGGCCCATTTGTCAAAGATAAGGTGACTGAATGTGTTTGTAGTTGTGGCTGTATCTTCTAATCTATTCCATTGATTTTCAGGTCTGTTTTTATTCCAGTATCATGCTGATTTTATCACAGTAGCTTTGTAATACAATTTCAAGTCAGGGATTATGATGCCTCTTGCCTTGCCTTTGTTGCCCAAATTGCCTTTACTATTCAAGGTCTCTTCTGGTTCCAGATGAATTTCAGGGTTGATTTCTCTATGTCTGTGAGGTAGGCAAGTGGTATTTTGATTGGGATTGCATTAATTCTGTATAACAATTTTGGGAGAATGGCCATTTTCACAATGTTTGTTCTTCCTATCCATGAACAGGGAATATCTTCCCATTTTCTGAAATCCTCTTTGATTTCCTTTTTCAGAGTAATGTAATTTTCACTCTATAGATCTTTTACTTCCTTTGTTAGATTGATTCCTAAGTATTTTAATTTTTTGCATGCTACAGTGAAGGGTGTGGTTTCCCTTATTTCTCTCTCAGTGAGTTTGTTGTTTGTGTACAGGAATGCTATTGATTTTGGAGTGTTGACCTTGTATCCAACTGCATTACTGAATTTGGTTATTACTTCTAGAAGTCTTCTAATGGATTTTTGGGGGTCTTCTATGTAGAGTATCATGTCATCTGCAAATAATAACTTCCTCCTTTCCTGTCCTTATTTCTTTTATTTCTCTCTCTTGTCTAATTGCTCTGGCTAATGTTTCCAGAACTATATTGAATAGGAGTGTTGATAACAGGCATCCTTGTCTTGTTCCTGATTTTAGGTTAAAAGTTTTCAGTTTTTGTTCATTTAGTAATGTGATGGCTACTAGGTTATGATATATGGCTTTTATCAGGTTGAGGTAGAGACCATCTATTCATATTTTCTGTAGGGTTTTTATCATGAATGAGTGTTGGATTTTGTCGAAAGTTTTTTCTGCATCTATTGAGATGATCATGTGATTCTTGTCCTTGACTTGGTTGAAATGGTGTATGATGTTTATTGTTTGCATATCTTGAACCATCCCTGCATTCCTGGGGTGAATCCCACTTGATCATGGTGTATAGTTTTCCTAATAACTTTCTGTATTCTGTTTGCCAGTATTTTATTGAGGATTTTTGCATCTATGTTCATTAGGGAGATTGGCCTGTAGTTTTTGTTTTGTTTTGTTTTGTTTTGTTTTGTTTTGTTTTGGTTGAGTCTTTGTCTGGTTTTGTTATTAGAGTAATACTTGCTTCCAGGAATGAGTTAGGGAGAACTACTTCCCTTTCAATTTCATTGAAGAATTTGAGGAGTGTTGGTATTAAGTCTTCGCTAAACTTCTTGTAGAATTCAGTGGTGAATTCATCAAAAGCTGTAATTTTCTTTGTTGGTAAAGTTCTAATTACATTTTCAATTTCATTAACTGAAATTGGGTTATTCAGCAACTTTACATCTTCTTGATTCAGTTTTGGTAATTCATAGGTTTCTAGGAATCTGTCCATTTCTTCTGTGTTATCGAACCTATGTGAGTAAAGGTTTCTGAAGTAGGTGTTGATGATCTTCTGTATTTCCACAGGGTCTGTAGTGATTTTACCCTTTTCATTTCTTATTGCATGAATCTGAGTTTTTTCTTTCCTCTTCTTGATAAATTTGGCTAGGGGTTTATCAATTTTATTTAGTCTTTCAAAGAACCAACTCTTCAATTCATTAATTCTTTTTATTGTTTTCTTAGTTTGAATTGCATTAATTTCTGCTCTGATTTTATAATTTCCTCCCATCTTTGGACTTTGGTCTTGACTTGCTCTTCTTTTACTAGAAGTTTGAGGTGCAGCACTAGTTTGCTTATGTGTGTTCTTTCCATTTTTCTGATGTGGGAGTTTAGTGCTATAAATTTCCCTCTGAGGACTGCTTTCACTGTGTCCCACAGGTTCTGGTAATTTGCATTTGCATTTTCATTCGATTATAGAAATTGTTTAATTTCTTCTTTAATGTCTTTGTGACCCATTGTTGTTTAGGAGAGTGTTATTTAATATCCATGTGTTTATGGACTTCTTTTTTGTCACTAATTTCCAATTTTATTGCGCTATAGTCAGATAATGTGCCTGGAATTATTTCAATCCCTTTACATTTACTTAAGCATGTTCTAGGGGCTAGTATATGATATATTTTAGAGAGTGACCCATGTTCAGCTGAGAAGAATGTGTATTCTGATGTTGTTGGGTGGAACACTCAGTCTACATCTACTTGGTCCCTTTGTTCAAAAGTTTGATTCAGTTCTGTTATTTCTTTGCTGACTTATTGTTTGGTTGATCTGTCTCTTTGTGACAGTGGGGTATTAAGGTCTCCCATTAAAACTGTATTATTGTTTATTTGGTTTTCCATGTCTATTAAGATTTGTCTTGCATAGTTGGGTGTGCCCATATTTGGTGCATATGTATTGATGATCATAATCTCTTCCTCTTGAAGTTTTCCCCTAACAAGTATGTAGTGACCTTCTTTATCTCTTTTGATCATTTTTGGTTTGATGTTCACATTATCTGCAAACAAAATAGCTACCCCTACTTTTTTCTGGGTGCCTATTGCATGGAGTATTGTTTTCCACCCTTTGACTTTTAGTCCATGAATTTCCTTGCGAGTTAAATTTGTCTCAGGTACACAGCATATTGTTGAATTTTGTTTCTTAATCTACTCTGCCAATCTGTTTCTTTTTATTGATGAGTTGAGACCATTTACATTGATTGATATAGCTAATATATACAGACTTATCACTGTCATATTATCTTTCAGTTGTTGGTTTTCCACTTTTTTTGATTAATTCTTTGCCCTGCTTAGTGATTTCCTTTTGGTGTTGTTCTTGTGATTGTAGTCATCTTTCTGTCTTTCAGTACTCTTCATAGTGTTGGTTTGGTGGCCATAAATTTCTTCAGTTGTTCTTTGTTGTGGAAGTATTTTATTTCTCCATCAATTTTTAAGGATAGTTTTGCAGGGTACATCAATCTGGGTTGAAAGTTATTTTCTTTCAGGATTTGAAATACTTCACTCCAAGCTCTTCTTGACTTGAAGGTTTGTGTTGAGAAGTCCGCCATGATTCTGATAGGCTTTCCTTCACAGGTGATCTGTTTCTTTTGTCTGACTGATTTTAGTATTCTGTTCTTGTGCTGAATTTCTGATATCCTAATTATTATATGTCTAGGTGAAGATTTATTTTGGGTATGGTAATTGGGATCCTGTATGCCTCACTTATCTGTGTATCAGATTCTCTTCCCATGTTTGGAAAGTTTTCTGCTATTTTTTCTGCAAATAGTCTTTGCAGGTCATTTGTGTTGACCCCTGTTTTTTGTTGACACTGTCAGTCTTATATTGTTTGGCTTTGCATCATTTTGCAGTGCTTGAATTGTTGTTTCCTGGTTCCTTGTTATTTTTAAGAGATCTTTTCTTTTGTGGTCGTAAGCTTCCATGCTGTATTCAAGGCCTGGGAGTCTATCTTCAGCTTCACTCAAGTGGTTTTTGTCAGCTTTCAATGAAATTTTTAATCTCCTGAATATCATTTGAATCTGTTTCAGGCATTTTAATTCTGTCTCATATTGTTTATTCAAAGTTTCCATCTTTTTTTTTCAACACTGAGGATCAAACTCACAACCTCACACCTATCAGGCAGGCACTTAAGCCACTGAGCCAAACTCCTGGCCCTAGTTTTTTGAGATAGGATCACCATATGTAGATCAGACCAGCCTCGTGCTAGTGTTGTAGCCCAAGCTGGCCTCAAACTCACAACACTCCTCCTACCTCAGCCTCCTGAGTGCTGGGATTAAAGGTGTGTGCCACCATGCCAAGCTTCCATCATTTTCTTATATTCCTCCTTTTTTAAAGCTAGATCATTTTTAGATACACACAGCATTTCTTTCATGATGTTTGTGATTTCATTTTTTACCTGAGAGATTCTTTCTGATCTGATTTCCTCTAAAGCTTTGTGAAGTTGTTTCTTTACTTCAGTTGCTATCATTTCAGAAAGTTCAGTAGTGCGATTTCCAGTGTCTTCTATTTCCATGTCTCTTGGGTTTGTTCTCAGTGCACTAGGACTGAGACTGCCTTTTTTTCTTTTGTTTTGTCATTTTCCTCTGGGACCTGTGTGACTGGCCAGGCAAAATCCTGATAGAGTGCAGTGGAATGCTGCACTAGGTAGAGCTTCAATCCTCCAATATTTACATGGCTAGCTGGGGGACACCCCCAAACTATGGCACCAGAGCCTTGTGTTCTGTGGCCTGTGAGGCTGGCCTCATGCTTCCCTGATGTACTGTGCTGGTTGCTCTAGGATGCTGGACTGGGAAGAGCTTGGATCCTCCCTGCAGCTAGCAGTGGCACACCCTTAGAGTATGTCACCAGGGCCTAGAGCCTGGCTGAGTGCAGTTCAGAACCTCCACAACCCAGGTGGCTAGCAGGGATGCACTCCCAGGGTGTGGCACTGGGCCCTTACACCTGTCTGGGTGGAGTTTAGAGCCTCCAGGACCCAGGTAGGTAGCATGGTGCACCCCCATGCATCACTGGGGCCTAGTGCCTGGCTGGCTGGAGTTCAGAACCTCTGGGACCCAGGTGGCTAGATAGAGTGCACCCCCGGAGTGTGGCTCCACCGGGTTCTTGCATTTGGCTGCAAGGAGTTCAGAGCCTCTGGAGCATGAGGCTAGCAAGAGTGTGCTCCTGGAGTATGGAGCCAGGGTCTTATTCCTGGCTGGGAGGAGTTTGGAACCTCTGAGACCTGCCACATTGCTAGCTGGGCTGCACCCCTGAAGTATAGAGTTGGGGCCTTGTGCTCTGATGGGCACAGCTCAAATTCTCCAAGACCCATCAGCTATGCTGATCACTCCCTGATGAGCAGCTCTGGGGCTCTAGGCTGGGCTGGCCCAGTGAGGGTGGCCGGGCGTTCCCCTGATGGATTGTGCTAGGATGCTAAGCTGGACAGAGCTTGGGTCCTCTGTGCAGCTAGTGAGGACATACTCCTGGAATGTGGCACTGGGGCCTTACACTTGGCTGGGTGGTATTCAGAACCCCCGGGACTCAGGTGGCTAGGTGGAGCACACCCCCAAAGTGTGGAACCACTGGGACCTTGCATCTGGCTGGGAGGATTTTAGAGCCTCTGGGGTGTGGGGCTAGCCAAAGCATGCCCCTGGCATATGGTTGATGCTTTTAATTCTTTCAGGAAGGTACCAAGAAGATGGATATTTGAGTCAAATGAAATCTCTTTTAGATTTCCCATGGAGACCTTAGACATGTCTTTTTTTTTGGAGGGGTACTGGAAATCGAACACATGTCCTCATGCTTGCCAGGCAGGCACTGTGCCACTGAGCTAAATCTCTGGCCTGTTAGACATGTCTCATTGTGGTTCCTTCCAATAAATGACAGTGACCAGCTTGGAAAGACAGACTGCATATAGAAGCCATAAGATTATCTGTTTCTGCTCCATAGATAATTGTTTATCAGTTAGCAAGCTCCTTTTTTCAGATTATTATATGTGCATATAGCATCAGAAACGCATATCTGGATTCTATATAATATTTACTTTCTTGTTATTTACTAATTATTGATGCCTGAGTTAGAGCTATGAGCTGTGCCTTTAGAGCAGAGGTCTCTCGGGGAAGAAGTTTGCCCTCAGTGACATGTTGAAAACTGACAACTGCATAACCTGCCTTTCAGTGTCCTTCTTGAACAAAGCTACTTCCATCAGTGAACCACACCTCCTCAGGGTTTTGGAGGAGCAGATCACTGATTTTCTGTCTGCTTGCATAGGTCTGGGAAATCACCTGTTCACAAGAGTGTACAACCTCTGATACTGTAGGGATCAAAGAGAAAGGGTTAAAAGTAGTATAGTCTTTATAGTATCATCAGTGGTATCTAAGAAGCATGCCCTGGCATGATTCCAATGGGTAAAATCCACTTTGGCCTTTGCCAGAATTGGAGAATTGCCTCCCAATGTTGCTAGTAAATATCTTCTAGTAAGGAAGTAGGACACTGTGATACAATTAAAAACTCATGATTGAACATTTCACCTTCAAAGTGACATGTCAGAGCAGAAAAAAGAATCTACAATTTAAATGCTCCTCACCACCGATTATGGTTATAGAACTAGAAGATTGCCTAGCAAACAGTAGCAAAAGTAATGGAAATTGCTTACCCATGACATCCAGGGCCACCCAGGGTTACTCAGAGGAGATGGGGGTATCCATGGACAGGGCATCACAAATTGCCACAGACCTATTCGTTCTTCTTTATTGGAGGGAAAGGTGAGGATTTTGTCTGGTCCAGCCCTTCTTGGAGAGCAGGGACCATCAATTCTCCAGTTTCATGAGTCAGGCATATCAGTCACTTGACACGGAGTGTACTCATTGTTTGGTTTTCTTGCAGGCTTTGCTAGTCCCTGGGTTTTCTCTTGGACAACTTTGGTATGCTTAAAGCATTGCCAATTAGAAAGCTATACTTTAGATCTCAATTATTGAACATATAAAAGGTTGTGTCCAACAACTGGGTCATATCTGAAAATAATAGGTCTCTATCCTCTGTGGAAACAGGTGGAAGAGATCCAAGCTCCCTGAGGTGGGCATCTGAGGATGGGACCATCAAAGATACTACCAATTTTTTGGAGGTCTCTTTAAGTACCATGATTTTTAGGCCATTACAGAGATACAGAAATGTAAAAATCTGGACATAATGGATTCCATGCCACTTTAATTCAGAATGCCACTCTGTACCCATCTCTCACCATTTCCTAGTTCATCCCAGTGTAGAGGTAACTGGGATTTGCTGGGTGTTTCCCATGGTATATTGGCACACTTACTCTTTGAGAGAAGGATGGAGCCAAACCAGCAATTCACTTAGAAACTCTCAAAAGATCACAGTGGAGCTCCTCTTGCCCAGGGACTTCCTCAACAACTTGAGAAACATTAAACTCCTAAAAGAACAGGGTGAAGCCCCTTGTGTAGGCTGCCTTAGCTACTTGAGCTCTGGAGATTAGGGATAAGCCCTGTGGAGGTTCTTAGATTAGGATGAAACCTCACCCAGGAACTCACTTCAGGGTAGAGTCCCCCACTTAAAGACTCTCTTAGCCACTTGAGAAACAGTACACACTTAAGAGATTTGGGTGGAGCCCTCTATGGGGACTCCCTTAGTGTTCCACTCACTCCCTAGAGAGAAAGGTGGAGCCCTTGCAGGGGCTACCTTAGCCACCTGCTAAAAATTGTTCCTTACATTTACTCCAATAATAAAACTTTTTTTTAGTTACATTAAGGCAGTAAAGATAGAGACCTCTTTTAAAAATCCTTGGAAATTTCTAAGTACAGGGATGACTCTTAGTCAACTGTAAAACCACTTAACCTCCAGTCTAGGAAGGGGTAGAAAGCACTTTACTATTAGAGCCACAAAAACACTGATAATTTTTGTGCATAGGTGCCCCTTGAAACCTACGGGTCACATCACACCATACCAGGATACACATCTGGTAAGAGAAGGAAAACTTCACAATGCAACAACCACAGGTTACACATACATTCAAATAGGGACATTGTAAGAAAAAGTCCAAATGACATCTTCCCATGAATTCTGATTCTTTTCCACATTGTTTTAGCCTTGTTAAAATATCAGTACCTAAAATTAACTTGCCTTGTTCATGTATATAGAACAGACCATTCTAGACCAACATTCCCTCAGCTCCAGAAGAATAAGAAACCTTACACAAACACAAATGAAAAAGTGACCAAGGACTCAGATAGATGACCTGCTCCCATGACAGTTAATTTCCACATTCTTCATTCTCTGTTACCCTTTATAAACCTACTCTTTAAGAGATCTGTTGTTCTGACACTTCAAAGCCAGCAGCCCCCTCGTCTTTATTTTAACAAAGCCTGTCCTTTATGCAAGTCTCTCTCTCTTTGTCTTATATTTGTCAGCCCATATGATAATGAGAAGTGGAAGGCCCTCATCCCCATTTCACCCTGCTCTCCTCTTTTCCCTACCAAAGTTAGAAACCAATGGGAAAGGAGTTCTGCACACTGATCATTGAGTGTCCACCACCTCCAAAGGACTACCCAACTGGGGAAGGGAGAACACACTTTTGTATGGCTAACTTCTGGTTGCCTCTGTTGGCCTTAGGATCCAACTGGAAGGGAATTTTGGACAATGACCACTGAGTGTTCAGCACCTCCAAAGGACCACCTGACCAGGGAGGGAAAACCAACTCCCACATAGCATAACCTCTGAGTTTCTCTCAAACTGATTTGAAAACTCATAAGGAATAAGGCAGTGTGCAGGACTTCTGTTCTCTGTCTTTTCCTAGGTAAGGGCTTATACAAAACTGCTGTTAGCCAGGAGGCCATCTTGGTGTGCCACTCCCCATATTTTTTATTTTCCAAACCTGCTTACTCTATTGCATAGGACTAAGATTCCTTTTCTTAAAAGATTGAAGCTTGAGAAGAAGCCATTTGCCATTTCCTGCTGCCTGCATGCCCAGACACTGGCTTCACTTTGACATGCTCAGGACTGGTAAGAATGGTCCCTGCTTCCTCTCCTCACCCAGCACCTAGAGAAGTGCAGATCGTCTCTTCAACTCTCAGAGGATCTACTTGTGGACTTCCTAGAGATTAAAGTTGAAACATCTGCGCAATCTCAGAAAATCTCTGACATGACTAATTCTCCACTATAGAATCAGTTCAGTTCACTAGTCTTGTCTGGGAAATGCCCAGAAACAAGCCAAATATTCCCAGCTCTTCTCTTATCAGTAACCATGGGCTGCCAAATTTCTCAGGTTCTGGCCAATTCCTCTTTCGGCTACCTTCTCTCTTCTCTGGCATCCTACACTCTCAGAGGGCCCTACAGAGACTTCACTGGAGAATCCTGAGGGGAAACATTCTGGCCAAACATCTCTTATTTTATTCCCTCATACCTTGGCCTACAGTCAGTTCATTTCATTTCCAAATTTTCCATAACCTTCATAACTATCTGCAGAGAAGAGGCAAATGGCAGGAGTTTCCTTATTTTCAGGCCTTTTTTACCCTCCTCTCTCATACTTCCCTTTATTATACTCTACCTCACAACAGAAAATAACCCATGCTCCCACTCGATGCTAGCCTTTGGCCCCAGTATCTTTCTCACACAACATCTTTTATTTTTTTGTATCAGGAATTGAACTCAGGACCTTGTGCTTGCTGGACAGACTCTGTGACACTGAGCTATATCTCCGGTCCCCTCGCACAAAATCTTTCATATCACAAATAAACTTTCCCCTCCACTCCCCTCACCCCTACCTCACTACTTATGACCCAATCTTTTTCAAACAAACTGCCCTTACTGAATCTGCCCACCCTCCTGATGCAAAACCCCTAAACCCTTTACATCAAACCCCTCACATTTATATCATTGTCACCACCACTCTCCTCCACTGTGAGGGACGATGAGTTTGGATAATGACTAGCCCTACAGTCAATGAGGCTCACACCTGAAATACTCACAAAGTCCCTGGGACAGTTACTGTCCCTAGACAGGACCCTAGATGGAGCTAAGAGTTCGGTCACAGAGACTGAGAAAGATGTCAAGACTTCATCCAACACATTTTTACTGGTCTAGATAGGGCCTCCATGAAGTCCATCAATTTTGACAATTTTTTAAATCAAGATTTCTTATCAAGATCCCCAAGAAAACCCGGCCCAGTTTATGGCCTGACTCATAGAGGCACTAAAAGACGACATCCACTTAGAAACTTTCTCAGCTAAGATACAGCTTTTTCTCAAGATTGATTTCATTTCCTGTGCAATCACTGACACTAGAGCAAAGTTCAAAAACATCAAAAATAGTCCTTAATACCCTATGGTTGACTTCATGACCACTGCTTTTAGTGTCTACCAAAACTGAAAACTTGACACAGATTTCCAGAAAAGCCTCCAATAAGTGTGCCCTCCAGCTTCTTGCAACAACACTGCAGCCAGGCCAATCACTGAAGCAAAAGCCTAAACACCCTGGGCCTTGTTTTCAATGAGAAAAAATAGGGCATTGAGCAAATCAATGCCCAACTCTGTGCCACATCCCCACCACCACCACCAAAATCTCCCCTATACAGCTTAAAGCACCACTGGAATATGGACTGTCCCTGCTCCAACATGGGGGTGGAGCCATCTACCCCTACACACTGCCTGGATGATGCAATGAGTCTTCTAGCTGAAGACTGACAAGGCTTGCAGCTTTTGCAACCCCTCACCCATCACCATGCAAAAGCCCAGGATAACTCTTCCTGTCAAGGGTAAGTCTATTGCATTTCTCCTCACAGAGGTGCCACTTATTTCTCTTTGTCAACATTCTTAAGACCTACATTTAAATCTTCAGTATCAGCAATAAGAGATGATGACCACCCTTTTCATCCCTACACGACAACACCCTTAAATTGCTCACTCTTGGTGATTCCCCAGTACCCAATTCCACTCCATGGATGAGACCTCCTTCTCAAACTCTGGGCAATAGTCATCTTCTAAAATCCTCTTTTCCTCTCCACACATTCTGGCCTTCTCCTTACTCCATCTTCCAATACCTCACTTCACTCTACTTTTTCTCTTATTCCCAGATCTCAGTCATTAAACTCCACCATTCCTGGCCAAATTTATTACCCATAGGCCCCTCCATATACGAATCATCCCTTTATTCTGGACCCCATTCTTCCCGCTCATTCCCTTAAAAATTACTCTCAGTCACTTCAGGTCATTCAAGCCTTCCAATGAGCACATACTTACTCTTTCCTTCACCAGCCTTCACATTCACTGTTCCCCTCCCCTTCACCCAGACCAACAGTCCTGGTACACCCCCTATTCCTGTTGTAACTTCCCACCCTGCCATTCATATTTACTGCCTTAAAACCAAAAATGTCAGACTGTTCAGAGCCTCCTCCCTACAGATTTCTCCTACAAAGTTACCTGTCATCTTGACAACCCCTTCATTTCCTAAACTGCCTCACTTTATCCTTTCCCTCATACAAACATACTCCCAACCTCAACTTCACTTCCCAAAATTATCACTGACCTCTGGCTCAAAAAAAACCTTCAAGGCATTCACTCCAACCCAAATCAGCTTCATCTCCTGCTGCCTCTACTAACTTTTGATTAATCCAGCCAATATGCAATCTGTTCAGTTAATTCCTCTCTTGACAAAAATCAAAATAGAAACCACTTTTGGCACCAGGTCAGCCAAATTAAAAGTCAGCCTCCCTTGCAGTGACTGCCCATGCTGACAATCACAGATCCAGACCAAAAACAAATAAAATTCAATACTCTGGTGCACAAAGAAAAAGTTATCTGCTCTTGCTCAGAAATCACACCCTCCACCTTGACCACGGTACTAGCATCCTCCTTGCCTGACTAAAATCCCCTCTTCACCATTTCTCTATCTTCTGTCTACTAAACTCACTAACCTACAAGATTGGATTGACTCATAGGCTGTTGTCATGTTCCAAAAATGCTGAGACCTAAACTTGTCACCACAAAAATATAGGATCTGTGTCTTTCTCCAAGATACCTTCTGTATCTTCACCAACACATCCAGACACACAGGAGATGACATCAAAGTCTGCAAGATCAAGCCTCTGCCCTACAAAATTAGGCTTCATCCCAGACCATCTCTGGTTGACTAACTAATTCCTGGAGTTCCTGGATCATATCCCTTTTCAGTACCATTGTTTTAATATTCCTCCTAATCATATTTGCCCCTTCTCTCTTCCAGACCCTGTCTAGCTTTGTACAAACACAGATGTTTTGGTTTGCTTCTCAAATACTCACCAATCAACCCTACCAGCCCCACAATTCTGGCCCCACTCATCCTGAAACAGTTCCTTTTAGGGTTCACATATCAGATTTTATCCTGCCTAATTAACCTGATTCAAAGATTTCTAACAAACAGGACTCTAGTTCTCTCACAGGCAGTTACCAAGGAACATGTCAATGCTGTCTTTCTCCTTCAGTCCAAGCCCCAACTTTTCAATGAGGACAACACAGCACCCCTAAACAGCAGTAAGCATTCACATTAAGATTTGTACCACCTTTCTTCTTATTATATAGTAACAAATGTGAAGATAAGGCTGATAGACATCTTCCCATGAGTTCTGCCACTTCCTCTCATGTTTCTGTAGGGAAAGGGGTCTGTAGGAGGAAAGAAAAGAATAAGGGCTTCTTTAGTTTTTCTCATTGACCCTGAATAGGAGTTAAAACTTTAATAGACAAAATTCCCTTGGGATCAGTTCCAAGGACAGGGGTGAGGAAAGAGAAAAATCAGATGTGGAAAGAAACCAGACAGAACAGGTGGAATTGGAACCTATCAGAGGGAGAGAGTTAAGAGTCAAAGTAAAGAAAGTAAAGTACATGGGGCTAATAAGCCACAATAACTGTCCTTCCCCAACTCCAGCACAATGCAGAGGAAGAAGGAGATATATATTTTTTCACTCTAGGGTCACTATATTACTGTAGTAGATACACATTCCCTTTCTACTTCTAACCTAACAATGACTAAGGCTCCTAACCAACCAACCCCTCACCCCAGAGATAAGGCTCTGTCAAGGACAAATAAATGGGCAGAAAAATGTTACATAAATTAATCCCAGCACTCTGGAGACTGAGGTAGGAGGAGCATTGTGAGTTTGAGGCCAGCTTGGGCTACAACGCAAGCGCAAGGACAACCTGAGCTACATAGTGCGACCCTGCCTCAAAAAAACCAGGGCCGGGAGTTTGGCTCAGTGGCTTAAGTGCCTGCCCTGGCAGGTGCAAGGTTGTGGGTTCGATCCCCGGTGCCGGAAAAAAAAATGTTACATAAAATCTAGCCAAAGAAAGACTGTTGGCAAGAGGTACTGGTTTAATTCAACGACAACCCAGAGAGCCAATCAGGTTATGACAAGCTTCAGGCAGGGAGAGAGGTCCCTAGCATCCAATAAAGAAAGTTGGGGACAAAAGTCCATGGGTATCCACCTTCCCAGAGCCCCCTGCCCCTGTTCTCTTTGCAGCAGATTTCTTCTGCTTTTTTCCTCCTTACAAATAAAACGTCTTCCTTTTAAATGCTGTCCATTTAATTTATTACTGGTGCTGAGTTTATAATGCCTGTGAGCTCTTCATTCCAGTGGAGCAGCAGTTGTCATCTTTTGGAAGCAACATTTTTGTTTCCCTGCCTGGGAATCAAAAAGGAAGATGACAGGCCATGGTCAGTACCAAGCTCTTGACTCTTTGGGCACAGCGTGGCCTGCTCTCCACGCTGACCTCCATGAATGGATAATAGGGAACCCTATTTTTTGGGAACACATGCCTCCTAACATCTAGGAGAATGCCTCCCTGGAATGGTATTTAGTTTTTCTGTCCTAAGACTTGAAAGAATTGATTTTGTGGTCATATTCAAAAAGAAAAGTAAATCCAAAATGTAGAGTAGATATTGTAAGAATGAAAGGAAAAGAAAGTGCTCAAAAGGAAAAAACAACTGAGATAGGGGAAAGGAGAAAAGGAAGAAAGGAAAAGATTATATGTAGGTAGGTATACATACATAAATGTGTATATATATATATATGTATGCAAGATAGATAACTATACTACTAACCTATTAGTTCATCAAAAAGAAGTTTGTGCTGTCACTGTTTGATCATTTTTATGCCCAGAACTTGTAACCTGAACAACTATTTCTAAGATAACAATATGCAATATATTAATTAGTGTTAATTTCCTACTATTGTTTTTTAAATTCTGTATCACTCCTATCCTTTTTTCTGTTTTGCTTTTTAAAATAAAAAAGTTCATGAAAAGCAAAATAAATAAATAAATAAATAATAAAATAAAAAGAAACCTCGAGCTACCCTTACTGAACTTTATTTTTAGCACTGCAAAACTTTCTTAAAGTAGTTGATATAAATTACTCTTTTTTCTCTCTCTCTTGATCTCAAAAGGGATTAAAGCTTATATAGAGAACATGACTCATAAAAATGATGGAACTTACTTATCCATGTAAAGGGAACAGGTGTGACCACTTTTCTCAACTCTGATCCCCTTTTCACACTTGTGGAGGGGAATGTCCAGCCTGTTTGGTTTCAGCTTCCCTTCCAGTTTAATCCTCTGATAGTGAAGGTGCAGTTTAGCCCTTGAATCTCCTGCTCTGTCTTTCAAGGCTGAGGGTGATGACTCTTGGACTAATTGCTCCATTAACTTGCCATAAACTTATGAGGAAAAACCTCTTTCAGTGTTCCATAGCATCAACATTTTCTTGCCAATCATTTGCTTTTCTTTCTTTTGGAGCCATATTTTTAATAAAGACCAAAGAGAGACACACCCTGAAAAGATTTTAGTCCCAGTTTTTCTCTCCTTGCCCATAGAGTAGGGTTATGAACTTGAAAATGTCTTCACTCTACCTTTTTTTCCTTTCCAGTAGCTAGAACCTCTCAACTTGAACACTTAGAAAATCAGTGTTTGCTCATAAGGATACAAAGATAAGAGGAACTTGCTACCTCTGACCATGATTGGGAAGAGGTGTCAGGTGACACACTCCAGGATGAGAAGCAGCCTCAGTAGTGAATCCCTTAGATTAGGAACACATACTCCCATCTCTGGGGCAGATGAGACTTCGGGATTGTTGCTCATCCAAGGAAACACAAACAAGAATGAAGTCCCCATTCAGTGTCTTGAGGAGTTTCTCATTCAACTAGCATGAGAGACTGAATCCTGAAACACAATGGAAAGAACCAGCCTCCAGATGACACTGGGAGAAGCTTTTTCCAAAAGCATATATCTTTCTGTCTGAGGGACGTTCTATAAACTGTTCTTTCAATCTCTCAAAATCAAAAGTATGAACTCAGTTCACCTGATGCCATGGCTCCCATCTTATGGGTGGATAAAATCATGTCCTAAATTTTGCAAATTCAAGTGGTCAATTGAGTGACAACTGACACTATCCTTGGGACTTGGTAAAGTATAAGGATTTAACACCAAGAAGGAGCTCAGTGGTTTGCTTTTCTCTCTCACTGTCTCACTAATAGTGTCAACCTCCTTGGTCTTTCCCCTCCTTGCCTTGGTTCTCATCATTTATGTGGGGGGGGGGCGGAGTTGACATTTGTATTTTTCCTTGTATGTGACTTGTGTTTGCCAGACAGTGGACACAAGCTTTGATCTGCGAGTTTCATAGGTGTGTTGGAGATACCTAGGCTAAAATCTTCAGAGAGGACTTTAAGTAAATCTAGCCTTGCCCTGCAGCTGAATGTATCACTTTAGAGTTTAGGTAAGTAGCACAAAAATGTCCTGGAGACTTCTTTGCACGCGGGCCTGAGGGTAGAATTTCTTCTGGGTTATTACATGGTTCGATCTGTGACTGGAGGTGGGAGATCTCCTTCGCAGGCTGAGATTTTCCAGTGTAATTTGTCCTTTTTGCCATTGTCCTCCCATGAGCAATTGGGCCTTTGAAGTTAGGGCCTGGCTAGACCCCCCCATCTCTTCTCTCTCACCTTCCATTACTTCTGTCCCCAGCACACTATCCCTGATAATTTGGTCCATAACCTCTTAAGGCACAGGGGCTTATATGGGCAACAATGTGTCAGGGGCCTCTCTTCCTTTTTATATCTAGAACCTCCTCAATTCAGAGTCTTGGGATAGAATTAGAAAACAATATCAGAAACTCAGACTGTCCTCAGATAGCCTTTGTGTGTCTCGGTTTCCTCACACATGTAAGCCAAGAACACCTTACCCCATTCACTTTGGAGTCTGGTTTTAACAGCCGTTCTAACCCCTTGGAAAAATAGCTCCTTCTGGGACCTTTCTGCATTTGAGATGTGGCACACACATTGTTACTGAGGACACTGAAGGGGTTACAAGGGTCCTGGTCCAATTCCCAAAGAAGAAAGGTCCATCAAGAAGGCTGGCTGCAAAACCCACACACAGGTATGGTGCAGATAAGCCCTAACAATGGATAAGGGACCAAGACAGGAGTTTGAGGCTGCACTTGGGACTCCTGGAAAGACAAAAAATACTGTTGGCTCCTTAAAGAACCAAAGGACACTTTTTGCATCAGATGATGTCCAGAGGTATAAGGGGACCCTCACACTCTGTCTTTCTCTTCTTCCCTTCTCCAGATGGCAACCTGCCTGTCATCTATTCAGCCCCACTCACTTCTGGAGTGCTTTCTCAAACACTGGAGAGAATTAGATCCCTAAAGTTTGAGGAAAAGGCACCTAATCTCTTTTTTTATGCACCAATGCTTGGCTACCAGGGTACTACCTAGGGGCCCAAGACAGGTGGTGGGACAATTGCGGGGGGGGGCTCTAAATTACAATACCATATGCGAATTGGTTTGGTTTTGCAAAAATAAAGAGAAAAAAATGAAGTGAAATGGCTTAGGTCAAATTGCTATCTGTTCTCAGAAATCACCCCAAGTAGATATTACAGCGTTCCATTAACCCTCCTCAGTTACCTGCTTTGGGACCAGCACCACCTCCCTTGTCCCAGTGGGAAGGGTCCAAACTTGGGGCTCCACCAGAGAAAGAATAAAACCTAAAGAGCCCCTAGATAAAGGACCTGCTTCCCCCTATTCTAAGATCAGGCCCAGTGCCTCAGCAGCTATCATGCTTCCTCTGTATACCAATCTTACAGGAGAACCCAAGCAAGTGCCATTTACTTATCCAAAGTTGGGACAAATTAAGTGGGATCTGGGTAGTTTTGTGGATAATCCAGAAAGATACATATGAGCTTTTGAGGGAGTAACTTCTCTTCAAACTTGGTTGGGAGGACATAATGTTCCTCTTCAGTGAAAATCTGTATTAAGGATTAATGGAAAGAATTCTGGGAGCTGCAGTGGGACCAAGAAATGCCTATTACGAGAGCCATAGCAGTTTAAAAAATGAAGCAGCTGAGGACAAGGAGGCCTCAAATGTCTTTGTAGAGGAGGGTACCTACCTGTCCTCCAAGCCTTGTTGGAATTCTCAAATCCCCCTTGAGGAAAGAGCCTATTTACACCCCTTGGGGAAACATCCCTTTCTTTATTGCATCAAGAAATGGCTAAAACTGGCAAAGGTAAAGTTGGTAAATTGTGCAAAAATGAGACAGATTTATCAGGAAGGAAAGGAACCTGCATTAGTACTTTTACAAAGGCTTAAAGACCCTATGGCTAAACATACCCTAGTAGACACAAATAGTTTAGAGGGAGAAGTCATCCTCAAGGACAGATTTATCACCCAGTTTGCCTCTCTAATGTCCACTACAATTTCTTATTAAAACTGGCAGCCAACCCTGACAAGAATTATTTAGGGCTGGATGATTATCTCCTAGAGGCTACACAGGTCTTTTACAATAGGGACAAAGAAATCTAGCAGGTAAAAAAGGAGAGACATTGGAACTCGTTGCCACCTGTTACAGTTTATACATTGTGTCAACTTGAGAAGTCTACAAGCTTAATGAAGTAACTCAGCAGCTCTACATCCTGGGGTGTAGAGTACAAGCAGTTACAGTTCATTGTGTCAATTTGAGAAGGTCAGAAGTTTAACTGACACTCAGCAGGGAGCCAAGGTTCTTAACTTTGTAAACATCCTCAGCCTGTGCAAGAGAAGGGCAGGCAGATGGTGTGAGTACTACCCCCACCCCAGGGGACCAGCCTACATACTGTAAAAGGTGAACGAGGGGGATCAGATTGTTCTTCAGAGGAGCTCCAGTCTTTGCCTTCAGCTTGGACGTCCTCTCCTGGCTTCTGGCAGATTTCAGCTTCATCGTAGACTCTTCAGCCTTCCATTGTAGACTCTTCAGTGTTCTGTCATAGACCCATCAGCCTCCTGATGCGGACTTCCATAGAACACTGCAGTAAGCTCCAGCCCTTGGGCTGGACTCTTCACCCTCCAGCTTACAGATACCCTCCGCATGCTCCTTTATTGAACTTTGTGGTTGACCATTTTAAGCCAATCTTGTTATTTCTTATACAGTTGTATATTTTGCATTATATCTGTTTCTCTAGTAAACCCTGATACACCACCTGAATCCGAAATTTGCTATCATTGTAAAAAGCCAAGATATTTTATTTATATTTATTTTTAATTTTTAATTTCTTTTTTTGGAACCCGCGATCAAATTCATAGCCTTGCACCCACCAGGCAGGTGCTTAGGCCACTGAGCTAAATCCCAGGCCCTATTTTTTGAGACAGGGTCTCACTATGCAATTCAGTCTGGCCTTGAACTCACTTTGTAGCCCAGGCTGGTCTCGAACTCACAATGATCCTCCTGCCTCAGCCTTCTGAAGGCCAAGATATTTTAAAAACAAAGTGCCTCAACAAGAAGTGATCCATCATAAACATCCTGGACCTAGTGCACATGTCAAGAGAACTTCTGGAAAACTCAGTGCCAACTTTAGGGCCAAGGATACTCCCAATGAGGGTACCTGGAGCTCAATATTAAGGTCTGTCTCACTCCTATTCAGATAATAGAACTCTGGGCTGATGTAATTGTGGGAAATAGGCTCATTAATTTTCTCACTGATATGGGTGCCAGTTGTTTTGTCCTTGACTTCTGTGGACCATGTTCTAGGCACATAACTACAATCCAGAGAGTCTCAGGGCACCCCATGGAAAGGTTCTTCTTTCAGCCTATGCCATGCACCTGAAGAGATTAACATTTTGATCATTCCTTTGTGATAACACCTGAGTATCTATCCCCCATTGTTGAAAAAAGATTTACTATCTAAGTCTCAGTTTCAAATCCTACTTCCTGTGAGACCTGGTCATGTGGAAATTTTTCACCTTCAGGAATTACAGGTGGACCCAGCTATGTGGACATACGGACATACGGTGGAGAGGGTGAAGACAGCTTCACCAGTTTACATTCATCTCAAAGATTCCATTTGTTTTCCCCACCAGAGACAGTACCAACTTTGCCCTGAAGTGAGAGAGGGACTAATGCCTACATTCCAGGTACTACTCAAACAAGTACTCTTATGAGAGGCTGTAAACCCCTATAATACTCCTGTCACTGGCATCAAAAGGGAACTAATAAGTATAGATTACTTCAAGACCTACATCTCTGTTATGGTTTGTGACTAGATGTCCCCCCACAACCTCATGCAGTTATGGAGAGTGGGCTTTTCACAGGTAGTTAAATCTAGAGTTTGTGATTGATTCATGGTCCAATATTGGGATTAAGCTTGTGTGTGATACACCTGGCCTTGGGTGGATAGCCAACATGCAAGATAAGGGTCAGAAAGAAGCTTGCCTTTTCTCTTTCCTCCCTTTTTGCTTTTCCTGTCTTCAGTAGCCATGAACTGTTGGCCCTCTGCCATGTGCTACCCTGCCTTGGAACCAGCCAATTATGGACTGAAAACTCTAAAAACCGTGAGCTAAATAAGCCTTTCTTTCTTTAACTTTGGGTGTAAGCTACTTTGTCTCAGCAATGAGAGAAGAATAACTAAGACAACCTCAATAAAGAGGCTGAGATATTTCTGCCTCTGGTCATGTCAATTTGTGGCATGCCTACACTTTGTTAACATGCATTATATCTTCAGCAAGCTGTTTTTCTGTTTTGGATCCTAAAGATGATTTTTGTAGTCCTTTGGCATCTAAAAGTCAGGACCTCTTTGCCTTTGAAAATCCACTTATGGAGGTGAAAAAATTGACCTGAACATCACGAGACCTGCTGGAGCAGAAGGAAGAGATAGTCACCCTCTTACAATATGTGGATGATCTGATGCTCTGTGGGAACACAGAGACCCAAGTACAGACGGGAACTGAATCCCTCAACTTCCAATTTTTCAAGTTTATAAGGTGTTATAAAAGTAGGCTCAGATCTGCCAGTCCCAGGTCACCTATGTGGGATTGCTCATTTCTCATGCCAAAAGGACATTAAGTTCAAAGAGAATTCAACCCATCTTGGACTTCTCTTTACCCAAATATATCAAATAACTGAGAGCCTACTTATGGTGAGTGGGTTTTGCAGAATTTGAATTTCAAGATATGCTGGGAAGGCTAAATCTATCAGCTTCTCAAAGAGACATTAGATACAGTGACCCATCACCCCACCTGGAGGCCGAAAAGACTTTCTGGTCCTCAAGGAAACCCTGTGAGAAGCCCCTGCACTGGAACTACCAATTCAAGACAAATATTCTCTCCTCTTAAATGAGATACAGGAAGTGGCTTTGGTGATTCCTACCCAGTACATGGGCCCAGCCAGCAGCTAGCAGCCTATCTAAGCAAGGAACTAGACGTTGTGGCCAGAGGATGGCCTGAAAATGTGTGGGCTTTAGCAGCAGCAGGCCTATTAATTTCTGAGGCTTTCAAGTTCACTTGGGGAAGGACTCTTGTAATCAAGCTACCCCACAATTTTGGGAGACTTCTTTTTTCTTTCTTTTTTTTTTTTTGACATTTGATACAGTTTATTCTCTTCCCTCTTTATTTTTTTTTAATTTAAGTGAAGAAAAAACAGAAGAAAAGACATATAAAACAAAGATAACAAGCAAAAGAGACAAAAAAAGACTAGAGTAAATACACAACAGTAACATTGCAGGTTTACAAAATCGGATGATAGAAACTGACAATGGTTGCGATATTGCATATCGGTATCTTCAAAATGGTTACTTACATTAACAGATATAGACATGTAAAATTAATCTAATCATATGAGTATTAACTGTTCCTTCTCAATAACGAATAGATTCAACAGTGTGTTCATTTTAGTTATCTTACATATACATACATACAGGTTTATATCTTTTCCTCTTCCCTTTTCTCTTTCCGCCTTTTCCCTTACCAGTTACTTTTGCTCTTTGAGCTGTTTTTCACCCCTATGTAGCATTTATTATAGATTTTGGATCATATATACTTTTCCATTTCTTACACTAGGGAGACAATACGGTATTTTCACATGTGGGTTTGATTTATCTCACTTAGGAGTATGGTCTCAAGTCGTGACCATTTACCTACAGAAGTCTCAATGCAATCTTTCTTAATAGCTGAGTAGTACTCCATTGTATAAAAATACCACATCTTTTTATCCATTCTTTGATTGATGAGCACTTCGGTTGTTTCCAAGATTTGGCTATTACAAATTGAGTTGCTATAAACATAGGTGCACAGATATCACTGTGGTATGATGTTTTCAATTCTTCCGGGAAAATGCCCAGAAGTGGGATAGCTGGGTTAAATGGGATCTCTAATCCTAGCTTCTTGAGGAATATCCACACTGACTTCCACAGTGGCTGCACCAGTCTACACTCCCACCAACAGTGGAGAAGAGTTCCTTTTTCCCCACAGCCCCTCCAGCATTTGCTGTTGGTTGATTTTTTTAATCTTGGCCATTCTTTCTGGAGTGAGATGGAATCTCAGTGTTCTTTTAATTTGCAATTCCCGAATGACCATTGATGTTGAACATTTTTTCGTATATTTATTTGCCATTTGTATTTCTTTCTCTGAGAAATATGTATTCATCTCAGATGCCCATTTTTGGATTGGGTCCTTGAATTTTAGGGGCCTGATTTCTTTTAATTCTTTATATGTTTTAGATAGAAGTCCTTTGTCTGATGGACAATTGGCTAAGATGTTATTCTTTCCGGAGATGCAGTCTCAGCATTGCTTTAATTTGCATCTCTCAAGTGACCAGTGATGTTGAGTTTTGGGGGTTTTTTCCATGTACTTCTTTGCTCTTTCAACTTCTTCATCTGAGAAGTGTGTATTCATCTCAGATGCCCAGTTTTGGCATGGGTTTTTAAATTTGAGTGGTCTGAATTTTTTAAGTCTTTACATGTTCTAGATATTAGTCCTCTGTCTGAGGAACAAATGGCTTGTTTTTATGGTGGGAGTGTCTTTTCACTCTGTTAGTGATTTCTTTTGCTGTGCAGAAGCTTTTTATTAACATGAGATCCCAGTGGCTGGTTTTGTGTGGTACTTCCTATGAAAACATGGCTTTGTTCATGAAGACTTTGTCTATACTTATGTATTCAAGAGTTCTACCCATTCTCTCTTCCAGCAGATTTAGCATTTGTTTTAATATTTGCATCTTTGATCCACTTTAATTTTAGCTTAGTGTGTGTTGATAGTCATAGGTCTAGTTTTAGTATTTGGCTTGTGGAAAACTGGTCTTTCCAGCACCATTTATTAAAGGGGCTTTCTTCCAGTTTACATTTTGGGCTCCTTTGCCAAAGATAAGGTGGTTTAGTGTGTTTGGAGTTGTTTCTACATCTTCTAATCTGTTCCATTGTTCTTCAGGTCTGTTTTATTGCCAGAACCATGCCGTACACTACCGTAGCTCTGTAGTATACATTCAAGTCAGCGATTGTGATGTTCCCTGCCTTTCCTTTCTTGCCCAGAATTGTCTTTGCTATTCTGGTTCTCTTTGGGTTCCAAAAGGATTTTAGCAATGTTTTCTCTAGTTCTGAGGTATGCTAACAGTGTTTTGATTGCGACTGCATTAAATCTGTATAATAACTTTGAGAGTATGGCCATTTTCCTACCCAAGAACAAGGGATATCTTTCCATTTTCTGGTATCTTCTTCAATCTCCTTTTACATAGCATTGTAGCTTTTAGTGTAAAGATCTTCTAATTTGGTAGATTCATTCCTAAGTATTTCATTTTTTCCCAATGCTATTGTTAAAGTTTTGGTCTCCTTAATTTCTCGCTCAGTGAGTTTGTTGTCTATGTGCAGGAATGCTACTGAATTTTGAGTGTTGATTTTGTATCCAGCTGCAAGACTGAATTTGGTTATTAAATCTAGAAGTCTCTTGGTGTTTTGGGGAACTTCTATGTATTGTCTCTCTCAGTGAGTTTGTTGTCTGTATTCAGGAATGCTACTGATTTTTGAGGGTTGATTTTGTATCCAGCTGCATGACTGTATTTGGTTATTATATCTAGAAATGGAGTTTTTGGGAACTTCTATGTAGAGTATTGTGTCATGTGTCATGTATAAATAATGATAATTTAACTTCATCCTATCCTACCTTTCTTCCTTTTATTTTTTTCTTGCCTAATTATTCTGGCTGCTTTGAGAACTATATTGAATAGGAGTGGTCATAATGGACATTCTTGTCTTTTTCCTGATTTTAGAGTGAAAACATTCAATTTTTGAACATTTAGTATGATATTGGCTGTTGATTTGTCATAGATGGCTGTTATTAGATTGAGATAAAGACCACCTATCCCAATTGTCTGTTGGGTTTTTGTCATTAATAAGTGTTGAACTTTGTCAAATGCTTTTTTTCTTCATATATTGAGATGATCATGTGGTTTTTGTCCTTGGCTCTGTTAATATGTTGTATTACATTTATTGGTTTGTGTACATTGACCCATCCCTGCATCCCTGGGTAGAATCATACTTGATCAGGGTGCGTAATCTTGATGATTTCCTGCATCTTTTGGTAGAGATTTGGTATGTACTTAAGAGTAGTGTGAGCATTCAGAGAAATGCGATGCATAACACTTTGGAATTGGGAATTTTTGTGTGGTTTTGGTGGTTGAAATCTATAAAATTTGAGTTTATAATATTGGTCTTGATATGGTGGTTAGGAAGTATGGCCCCAGCCACAGTAAGATAATGAACCATTCATAGGAGAAATCACTTCTATGGGTGAAAATGTGTTCTATTTACAAGGGACAAAGTACCTTTTGCAAGTAAAAAGGAATACCCAGTCCTTTTGCAGGTGAAAGGGAATTGCCCGTACTCACTGTATTCTGGGAGAAGACAGAAAAGAAAAAGATAATTAAACTGGACATGTGTCTTGCAGTTGCAGTTTCCATTTTTCAAGCTGTGGTTTTCTTTATCTTTTTTCTGTCTATTTTTAAGTTCTTGTATCCTAACTTTAAGTACTAATTCAAGTCATCTATAATTTTTGGGAGAACAATAGCTTGGCTTAATTTTGTGGTAAATTATAAGACAATGTTTGGTTTGTCCAGCAAAATAAATTGCTATTTGCTTGTTTATGCATTAATACTTCATCAATCCAGTACTTTTTGTACTAATAAAATCACCACCTAGCAACGTACAACTACCATAACAGACTGTCCCAAGATAATTATTTTTGCCACTTGTAAAATAACACAAGTGGTTTTAAATTTTCAAAGTCAGAGTGTCCATTCTTTTGTTTTATGTTCTAATTCTTTAGAGAAATAAACTGTGGAAGAAAAGGAAAAATAAAATGGCATTGATTTCAGCCATTTCACAGTATCAAAAAGAAATCTGACTGAAAGCTCAAAATAGAATTTCAAATTTAGTAAAGCCTGCCATGCCCAGAAACCTTCACAGTCAGCTCCTACTTAGAGGTAATCTGATATTGGCAATTCCTTGTTTTTGATTAGACATTCAGCTCCATTTTCTGTTTTAAATGAAACACAAGGTAATTTACTTTTGCTTAGAAATCTGCAGTTTATTGGGAGATATTTTATTTTCACAAATAGGACAACCAGACCAAAAAAAAAAAAAATCAGAGCTGAGCCATGCCACACCATCAAACAGAAAGACTTAATAGATATTTATAGAATGTTTCATTCAGCAACAAAATACTTATTTTTCTCAGCATCAGACTTTTCCTAAAATAGATAACATCACAGGCAAAGATCATGCTTAAATAAATACAAAAGAATTGAAACAATCTCATAGATACCATCATACCATAGTATAGGGAAAGGGAACCAGTAGACAGGAAAAGTAGGGCAAGGCCTCAGTAAGCCCTCTGGCAAATCCTGACTAGAAAGAGCTAAACCCTCACTAAAGGAAGCAATTGGGGGAAAGCTGACAAGCCAGGCAGACAGGTCTAGCTAAGCTTCCCCACCTTCAATAAAATGCCAAAGAGAAGAAGCATGGCCACTTAAAAAACGGTTCTTATTTAGTATATAAATATACATACATCCCTTGAACTTAATTGCTAGCTCAACCTTGTACGTAATGTCTCTTCTAACCAACTCATAAATTCTAGATAGAATCCCAACAGACCAAGAGAAAATCAAGTAATGACCACTTAAGAATGTGCACATAGGTGATGGTGCAGAAAGTTAGGGTTCTTGGGGTCTGGGATCTATCTAGGATAGCTGAAGGAAGCAATCATGTTATGACAGATTCCAGGGAGAGAAGACACCTGGCACCCAATAAAAGCAGCCAGGAACAAAGGGTCAATGGGACTTCCATCTTTGCAGAGCTCCCTACTCTGACTTGTCAGGGTAGATATCTATCTTCTCCTTTTTCCCACTTCCCAATGAAGTGTGAAATAAAACTTCTTCCACTCCTTAAAATTTGTATCTTTAATTTGTAACTGATACTGAATTTACAATCCTAGCGAGCAGTTCAGACAGTGAGAGCAGAGGAGCTATAGCTGCAGTGTACACCCTCAGATGCAACAATTGTACAGTGAAACTAGAAATGAAGAACAACTATCTGAATGTGGTCATTATGTATGGCAAATACAGTATGTACTAATAAAAAAATGGCCAGAAGCATGCCTTGAAGAAAAGACAGCCTATTAAACAAATGATGCCAAGAAAACTGAGTAACTCTTTGCCGAAGATTAAAATGGGACCCATAGCTCTCACTATGTACTAAGGTAAAATCAAAATGGATAAAAAATCTAAGCATTAAAATAGAAACATTGAACCTACTGGAGGATAAAATAGGTAAAACATTTGAAGTCTTTGGTGGGGAAAGGATTTTCCAAACAGAACCACAATTGCACAAGAAATAACAGCAAGAATCAATAAATGAGATTACATCAAATTGAAAAGCTTCTTTACAGCAAAAGGATCAATTGGTAGACAAAGAGACAACCTAGAAAATTAAAAAAAATTATCAACCATTCCACAAAGGACTGATATCTAGAATATATAAATAACTCAAAATAGTAGAACACTAAAAATAAACAGTCAAGAAATGGGCATGTGAAATGAGTAGATACTTCCCAGAGCAACAATTCCAAATAGCCAACAAATATATGAAAAAAAATGTTTTACCAGCTCTAGTCACCTGAGAAATGCAAATTAAAATAACACTAAGATTCCATCTTATACCAGAAAGAATGGCAATCAAGAAATAAAAACAAAACAACAAATGCTGGCAAAGTTATGGTGTAAAAAGGACACTTCTACATTGCTGGTGAGAATATACACTATTACAATGGTTATGGAAATCAGTGTGGAAATTTCTCAGAGAACATTTAAAATTCCATATAACCCAACTATTCCCCTGCTAGCTATCTTTCCCTAAGTGTTTAAGACTTCATACTACAGTGACACATGCATATACCAATGTTTACAGCAGCACAATTGATAACAGCTAAATCCTGGAAGCAGCCTGTACACCATTTAACAAGATTGGATAAAGAAAATGCAGTATCTATATATAATGAAACACTATTCAGCTACAAAGGAAAAAATTTGAGTCATTTGTAGGAAAATCAATGCAATGAGTATGTTTAGTGAAATAACCCAGACACATCAGCTTAAATACCATATGGTATCCCTCATTTGAGTAAGGCAAAGTACAAAGAGAATAAAAGATGTGTGGGAAATAAGGGACTGGATCTCTTGCAAATGGGAAGAGGTCCAAGAGAACAAGTGTAAGGGGTGATGTGAATATAAGGGGAAATAAGTACACTAAATTTATGCCATATACAAGAACTTCATAACCCCAATTTAATGTAAATATTACATGCCATAAATATATGTTGACTAATAATAGCAACAAGAATGAAAATGGGGAAAGGGCAATTGAAGGAAGGTGTGAAGGGGAAGGGACAGGGGGTTAAAAAAAGAAGCAACCAATGAGTCAGCAGACTGGGAACAGCTAGAATCAAGCCTTTCCCCATGACTCAGCATCATTCGTGGATCAGAGTTAGAGAGAACAAGAGCCACGCCAGCAAACAAGCTCTGTCTGGGAGCCAACAGCATTCACAGGTCACCCCTGGACTGGGAACAGTCAGCCCTCAGTCCCTTCTGGCGTGTGGGCTGGCAAACAAGAACTATCAATTCCCCCTCCTCCGTGCCCCGTCTCCTGTAAGCAACTGGTTTATCTGGAGAAACACGCTGTGATGATAGCTATGGAGGTGAAATGCATTTGGATGCCTGTGGTGCTTTGGTGTTTCACTAACATTGCAGGTCTAGGGCCGGTAGTCTGATCAGAGGATATTGGTATGCAGTGTGACATCCAGGGGGGATCTCCTTCTGAGGGTTGCAGCCACTGTTGATTCCCTATGGTGTTCTTCTGAGGTCCTATATTGTTTCCATTGTTTTGTTGGGTTAGGTTTTATTCTCTTTTGTTTTGCTTATGTTAAATCCGATGGCAGGAGAAGCTATTTCAAGGATAGCAAGATATATTATGGTAGCAATTCTGGATTTACTATTGGTTTGTTTTGAAGTCCTTTATTGCACTCATCGTTTTGATTATTTCTATTCTATTCTGTTCTGTTTGATTTTTACTATGTCTGAAGTTATATGCAGCTATTTTGAAGACATCAAAAGGCATTATGGTTAACTACTATTGATTTCATAGTGTTCTGAAGTCCTGTATCTCTTACAACGGTTTGTTTTGACTAGGTTTATTCTGTTATATCCTCATTAAAATAAAATTTTAAAAAAATTAAAGAAAAAGAAACCAAAAAAAAAAAAGAAAAAACAAGAAACCTGCAGCATGTACATGCTCCATCTCCCCACAATGACTGTAAACTGTATGTATAGCAAACATGTGCTAAAAAAAGATGTACTTGAATCCCTACCCTATATCATATACAAAAAGAAACTCAAAGTAGATCATATGCACATACATATGTCTGTGTGTCTGTATATACATGTGTCTGTGTATACGTACATGTACAAGGTAAGTTATTAGAGAAAACTAGGTGTAAATCTTAATTACCTTGAACTAAGCATTTTTCCTATATTACAGTAAAAGCATAATCAATAAAAGAAAGACATACATAAATTGATTTCCAAAATTAAACTTCCATACTTCAAAGAACACCTTCTAAAGAATGAACATACAAGTCAGGTAATGGAAGAAGAACACACTTTCAAATCATGTATATGGTTACAGAATAAAAGAATTCAATTGAAGATGGCTCAATTGAATCTTACTTTAAATCTACAGACATTAACTTTAGGATACACTTAATAGATATAAACATTCCAAATGCATCGATTTTTGACAGTGTAAAATTACTTGACACAAAAATAAAAGTAAAAGTGTCCACATAGGACACCAAAAGTATCATCTGAAACATTTAAAAAAGTTCAGGAGAAAATTCTGGCTAATTTTTTTTTAGCATTTTTCAGAATCTATTATCAATTACTCTGTTTTCTACAAAGTTCTCTAGGGCATGCTTTTGTAAATAAAATAATGGAATGGTTTGTTTGACTCCAGTGTATATTTCAAAAATCAGGGCATGAAATGCTCTAAAAATGACATTGTTCATCTAAAATTATTATTACATTAACAAATTCCAGGAACACATATGTTTCTGAAAGTACTGAGTTTATTTTAAGCATCACATTATTTGATTATCAATAAACAAAGCTATGTTTACATTGTATGTTGATTTTTATAGAGTACAGACTGGCAAACAAGAAATGTGATAAACTGAAGAAAAAAAGTGTTGGGTTTTAGAAATAATTAGTATGGAACTAAAATATAAAACCTTTTTTTCTGAACTAAATGATTTAGATGATGTTTCCTGTCTAGAAGTCTTGAATAATATTTTAAAAGATGTTCTTTGTTATGGTTTGTATCTGCAGTGTCCCTCAAAAGTTCATGTGTTGAAGGTTTGCTCACTATAGCCATAGTAGGTGGAGGTGAAGCTTTTAGAAAATAATTGGATCACAGGGACTCTAACCTCATCAAAAATTAACCTACTGATGAATGCATATTGGAATGGGTTTGGGGGAAGGAGCTTTGTTGCAAAAGGGAGATTTCTGTCTTTGTTTCCATGCCACCATGAGGTGAGCAGCTTTGCTCTACCATGTTTTCCCCAGCATGTTAATGTTCTTGTTTGCTACAGGCCCACAGTGATGAGGCCAAGCTACATGAACCTCCAAAACCATGAGCCAAATGGAATCTTTTCTTCTGCAAAATTGTTCCTCAGATATTTTTTCCACAGCAATGGAATACTGATTAACACTTGATATTTGTACTTTTTCATGTAATAGGGGCATACAAAATATTATCTCCGTATTAACTTATTCAAACAATTTATGACTAAACTGAAACAAAAAGGTCCAATATCAAGGGACGGTAGCATTCATAGTCACCATCTGTCTTAAAAAAGGGAAATTCACTAAAATTTATTTTAGCAAAAACCTGTGGAAAACAAATCTCGGGCAATAAATGCCAAAATGCTTTTTAATAGTTAAATAAAATCTGAGCTTTATTTAAGAGGATTCCCTTTCAAGCTTACTTGCTGTCCCAACTCCACGAGAAAACATGCATATTTTACCGAAGCAAGCAACTCAGAAACATGACTTCATGAGAATGCAGTAAAATAAAGAACTTGTCAACTGAATGCATCTACTGTTTTTATGAGGGGGGGATCATGTAATCTGATCACCTAATGTGGCATGAAAGGCTACATTAAGAATTCTTGAAAGCTTGTGGATCAGTACACAGAAGTTTCTTCTACAAAAGAATAGGAATGTTCTAATTACCACATAAAATTACAATGTTTCACATATCAGAACCATGTACTTTTTTTTAAATCACAACTTCACTTTAAAAAGTACACATTCTTATTCACTAAAACTAGTGAAGCAATTTGAGAGCAAGAGATGAACTCTCTCTCTAATTTCTCACTGATGAGCTGCAGATAGACTTAAATTGCAAAAGTATCAAAAAGGGTGTTTTCTTTGTAAAAATCATTAAAGTACAAAAATGTCTTGGCACATAATACTATCCCATGATATTTACTTAAAATTTTATCATAATCTACTATTATCCTCAACATAATGTTCATATTTTAATTATCCATTATTAATTATTGTACATGAAAACACCACCTGATTATTTTAACTTTAAGCAATTTCTTTTGAAACCAAGATAATTTTGCTATTTGAAAAACTTATTTCATAAAAGCAATAGGAACTTATTTTTCAAGATGTTTAAGGCAGAATGCTTAATGCAGAATGTGTAAGGTTCATGCTTGCTGCTTTGCCTGGGCTTCTGCTTCCTGAAAACAAACAAACAAACAAACGTTAAATATAAGTATTGCAAAGCAGGTATCTAGGTGCATTTTGTTTAGACTACATAAGACTAAAAATTACTGAGAATGTTCAAAAGCAGAGCAATTAAATCCAGAAAAGACTGCTTAAAAATTGTAATAGAAAATTTATAATATAGAAATTGTCAAGAAACATGCAACTGTTAATCCTGATGTCAGCTTTGTTGGATTAAGAAACACCTAGTAAATTAGTAAAACCCTTGGTGTTTGTGGGTGGATCATGGAGGCATGATCTTCAATACTAATATGGCCTCTCTCCAGTTTCTCTGTGGCACTGTCCCCCTGCTCTACTTCTCTGTTCCCATGAGCTCTCATAAGCATCCTTTCTCTGCCACACCCTTCTTCCATGATGTTTCTGCCTTGAACCCAGCTGATCATAGACTGAATTCTGAAACTATCTTACTTTACAAGTAAAACCTATCTTAGTTTAAATTGTGAGTATCAGTTATTGTATCTCAGTGCCGGGAAAGCTGACACATAACCAAAGACTGTCCAATCATTACTAATGGTTTGAAATTATTTGATAAATATTAGTGCCTTAGAGTGTAAAATTGGTATTTTAAAACAGTCAGCTTGTTTCTTTCTCGGGTGATGTTTTACAAAAAAATTGAGAGTTCATAAACATTGTTACCTAATGTTTATAGTTAGCTAAATTTTGTTTAACTTTAAGTTAATTAGAGAATGTGCTATTCATTAAAGTATTGTGGCTTTTATGTTTCATGACAGTAGGCAAGAAAATAAATTAGTTTGGCTTTTTTCTTTGGACAGTTAGTAATCTAGCATAGAAATTCTGAACTGTAGTTGCTTTGGCTCACAGCATAATATTTACACAAAATAATCTTCAAAAATAGTTTGCTGAATTAAAGATGTGTGGTAAAAGTGATCCTGGCAAAAGAAACATAAGACTTAAATTGTAGAAATCAAATGTTTCAGGTATTAACATTTGAAATACCAGTCAGTAATTGAGTTGTGACAATCTTAGGAAGAGTCAAAATCAACTGTGTATTCCAAAATTAACCTAAAATTGTAGGAGTAAAAGAAGGAAGAAAAGAAAGAAAAAGAGAAAGAAAGAAAGAAAGAAAGAAAGAAAGAAAAGAAGGAAGGAAGGAAGGAAAGAAGGAAGGAAGGAAGGAAGGAAGGAAGGAAGGAAGGAAGGAAGAAAGAAAGAAAGAAAGAAAGAAAGAAAGAAAGAAAGAGAAAAAGAAAGAAAGAGAAAGAAAAAAATAGGCAAGGAAACAAGAAAAGACACCATACTTCATTGTTCATATATCCTTAACAGAACAGATAAAACATGTTACTCATAACTTTCTAAAATGTTTATAGGAAAGAAGGAAAAAAGAATGGAAGGAAGGGAGAGAAGGAGGAGGGGTAGAAAGAAAGGAGAGGGAACATTTATAAACTTTTTGATGTTTCTGACATAAATGTGGCTATGAAAATAAACTCATCTTGCACCTGTATTACATAATTTTATGAAACAGGCACATACCTACAACAATTCCCTCACACAGTAAAGCACATTTAATGCCAAAACTCGCAAAATTGTTAACCTATATAATTGAGGAAGCAGCTATACAGTAATAAAAATAAACTCCAATGTGAACTTTCTTCCTATGAGCATGTAACACCTGAGTATCAGTATTTTGAAAGCGGCCTAGATCTCTAAGTCACACCCAATGGATTTTTACTATAATTTATTATAAATTACATTTATTATAAATTAGTTATCTTTCCTAATAAAATAAATTACTAATACAAGCATACAAAACAATTCTTTGTAATTTGTCGTTAGAATTCACCATATTTAAATAAATTATTTACCTTTCTAATTGTTTTATTAAGTGTTTAAATCAATCTTAACCTTTAATCTTTCTTGAAAGTAAGCAGTCAATATTATAGCATCATGGGTGATGTAATCAATCAGAGGATTTTGGAAGCAACAACATGAGTTATGCTCTCTCCTTCTCCTAATGTAAAAATCATTAGATAAAGCCACTGGTTTTGAGTCAGGGAATCCTGGTTTCAAATTCCAGCTGAGCAACTGAATTATTATATATCCTTAGACAAATTACTTAAATAATCTGAGTATCAGTTTCCTCCAATGTAGAAATGCAATAATGATGTTAGCTCATAGAGATGATGTAAGAATAAAATGAGATGTGAAATGTGTAACTCAGTGCACTGGCCACTAAATGCATTCTTTATTCTTCTTCCTTCTCACCCACTCTCTCGTCTGTTTTTGTCTAGCAACTGAAACAAAACCTAGAGGTACAGTATGAATAAAATGAATTCGGTGGAAATAAAATTTCATTAAATCTCACAGAAGAGGCAGACTTCCAGTGAAGTTAATAAGAACGATTCTCTAACCAGCAATCCCTGTTCCCTCACCATAGTACTGGACATGCCTTCTACAGGGAAGTCGCTTTCCTCTTAGCATGAACATCACTAGGTTTGTTGTTTAGTAAAAAATATCAATTATTTTATTTCATATCTCAAAACTATCACCTCTACAGCAAAGACATTCCAGTGATAAGAAATGTTGTTTTCATTGCTAAAATAGAGCAATAAATAATTTTATATCTTTTTACACCAAGTATACAACAAGATATAAAAATCATTTGACTTACACAGATTCTTTGTTTTATGGAAATATTTGCTTTAAATATCAAGCTCTCTAGTGGGTTATTTTTTTTACTAATTTTTAATGTAATGAGTATGCATTGTAATCTGGAAAATGAATGGGAGAAGAACATGTATATTGGCCATGGTTCCTTTCAGACTCCTTTTTGTTTTATGCATGAATTTTAATCATAATTTTAAATATAATTAGAAAATTGTACTGTAGGAACAATTCTGCAACTCATTTTAATAACTTCTTTCACAAGCTACACTAGTTCTCTCCTATTCGCAGTGTATATTCCTAGTGAATGCCTGAAACTACAGATAGTACAACACCCTATATAAAGATTAACAACAATAACTAGTGATTAAACAATTATAACAATATACTAACAAAATGATGTGAATGGAGTCTCTCTCTATCTCCTGCCACGATTCAGCTAGTACATCCAGAGTAGATTAGCTGAACAAAAGAAAGACTCATGTCCTGGAAAGGATAGTGGAAGATGGTGAGATAATTTATTGCACAACTCAAAATGGCAATTTAAGGCTTATTATTTACTTCTGGAATTTTATAGTAACATTATTGGAGCATGGCTGAGCATGGGTGACCAAAGCTGTGAAATGAGACCATTGATAAAGGGGGTTTGGGGTAATGGACCGTTCTATGATACTATGAATTCACTGAGTAGATAAACTACTTTCTGTTAAACATGTCGTTGGACATTTAATTTTTTCCAAACTCCACAATATACATAATACTTTGATTCATATTTTTGCCTATTAAATTCATTTAGCTGGTAATTTCATTTAGTTGACATTCCTGTTAAAGATTTAACTTTAACTTATTTATTATTTAAAATTATAAATTACACTTTATTTGTGTTTTTGTCAATAAGGCTTTTGTCATGTATACATCACTCATTAAAATATAATACCCAATATGAAATTAGTGGGTGAAGGAGTGTAAATATTTTTGAAGTTCTTGATAATTCCTCTTCTGCTTTCAAGATAGAGTATTAATTTATACTACCTCCAGTACTGTATTCATGCATGTTTCAAAGTACTCTTCTTAGTACCAAGTATTTCTTTGTTGTATTTTTGTTAATTTACAGATGAAAATTGTATTTCATTTTACCACACTTCTTTTGTCATCAATGCAGTTTTTCAGTGTGGATTACATAGTTTTATTTCTTATTTGATGCACTCTATTCAGTTAGTTCTTTTTTGTCAGCTCACTGTACCATTGCAGGGGGAAAACTGAAAACTGAGCTAAACAATAAATAATATCTAACATCAAATTTGTTACTCTTAGTCTTGGAAAAACCATATTAAATATTAACATTCAAAATCTCCCTAATATCAATTCATCCTTTGTATCCATTGCCATTTCCAGACCTGCCTGGTTAGCTGGATCTATCAGCTCCTCTTTGTCTAGTCCTTCATAATATCCATTGTTCTTTTCGATTAAATTACATTTTAAAATACTGAAATGATCATTTCCTTGTTTTTCCCTATTCACCATCATGGCTTTTGCATATCTGTAAGCTAAAGTTAAAACTATTCAGCACAGCAATCATAATCTGGCTCCAGCCTAGCTAGCTAATTTCACTTCCTCTATTAATGTCTCCTATTTTGAAGTCACATTGTATTACAGTCTGTTCCCTAAATGTATCATCATGTAGAGCTACACCCGAAGGCAATGGCTTCTGTTGCTGTCTCTGTGAAACATGCCTTAGTGTCACTTCATTATTTAGGAATCTCCAACAGCTCAAATGACACTCATCTGTGAAGCTTCACAATCTCTTTAGTAGGAATTTATGACAAGTTCTTCTGAACTCCTTCAGGTCTTTATTTACACTATCTCATAAAATTTACTACAATGTGTCTTAAATTAGCATTATTTGTAGTTGTATTTGTTAAATAATTATTTGCATACACATCTTCACAAGGTTATAAACACTATGAATGTAAGGAATATGCTGCAAGCTGTGTATTACCCCACCATTAACGTTAAAGCCTGACACTGAATAAGTTGCTGCTGAATGAATGAATCCCAATTTTAACTGAAAAGAAGGGAGCCATCAGCCACAGAAAACAGAGTATCTAGACTATTTCTTTTGTACTTCCTCTAATCTGCATTAAATGCAATAACTTAATTTCAGTCATCTTATCTTATTTAAATAAAGGTGCTTTACCTAAATTTTCTTTTGAGTCAAATTATACAAAACCTAAAATACAGCGTTTTATCCTTGGGAAAAGAAAGTTTCCCAAGAACAACTTCACAGTGACACAAATACAACATTAGCACATTGTATCTAGTAAAATCACAGGGTCTCAAAACTGAAAGAGATGGAGTTTGAATAATCTAGTGTTACGGTTGATACACTGTGTCAACTTGAAAAGCTTAGAAGTTTAAGCGACTCAGCAGGGAGCCAGGGTTCTTACTTTGTAAACATCCTGAGCCTGTGCAAGAGGAGGGCACAGAGATGGTGTGAGTGCTACACTCACCCTGGAGTGGGGGTGGGGGGTGGGGGTGGCCTGTGTACAATAAAAGGGAGAAGACTCTTGATCTATCCCGTTTCGCTTTGGCTGCTATCTTGAAGTGTTGCCCCTGTGCCATGCCACCCTACCTTGCAGCCAGCTGATTATGGACTGAAACCTTCAAAAACTAAGCTAAATAAACCTTTCCTTCCTTAATTTTGGATTTTGGGTATTTTGTCCCAACAATAAGAGAAAAATAACCAAAACATCTATTTAACATAACAACAGATGCTAAGAGCATACAGCAGGGAACATACATCTTTTTTTTTTTTTTTTTTTTTTTTTTGTTTTTTTTTTTTGCGGCACCGGGGATTGAACTCACAACCTCGCGCCTGCCAGGGCAGGTGCTTAAGGCACTGAGCCAAACTCCCGGCCCTGGTTTTTTGAGGCAGGGTTGCACTATGCAGCGCAGGCCGGCCTTGGACTCGCGTTGTAGCCCAAGCCGGCCGCGAACTCACAACGCTCCACCTACCTCAGCCTCCGGAGTGCTGGGATTAAAGGCGTGCGCCACCACGCCCGGCTGGAACATACATCTTGATTAAGTTAGCTTGTATAGAGATTTAATTTTTTCACATTATTTGTTTATTTATTTATTTTTTGAGGCAGTGCCTTGCTATGTAGTCCAGGTTGGCCTTGAACTCACTATGTAGCCCAGGCTAGTCTTCAACTCAAAGCAATCCTCCTATCTCAGACTCCTAAGTGCTGGGATTACAGGTGTGTGCCACCACTCCTGGCCTGAGAATACCTATTTTAAAAGGTAAAGGCATACTTAAATTCATAGTTTCAAGACATTTCATTAAATAGGCAATTTCATTTTTGCTTTCTTTCTTCTTTTGGTCTCCCCTTGGAACACTACCACTTGAAAATTTGTGTTGGTAGCAAATATTCCTCAAATTTAACTAGCAATTTAATGCCCAGTTTGTAACCCAAAATGCTCTTAACTAACTTGAACAGATGAATCTATCATTTGCTCTCACACAAAGATAGTAAATGTTGCTAAGCAGATTATCATGGTCTAAGATGCTTGTTGTCCATGTAGAATTGTATATAACAACTGAAATAATACTCTTTAATGCTGCTAATCACTTATTTGTGAATAGGTAGTAATAAACTGGCTGTGTTGGGCTGCTTGATGAAGAAGTTAGTTCACCTACCACTTACTGCCTACACACATATGTTATAACTTTATTGTGATTATGCACATCTGTCTGTCCTAATAGGTATTAAGTGTATGCAGAACAGGATTCTTAGCTATGATGTACTGCCCTTGACTTAATCTGAATACTTAATAAAGGTAGAAATTTTGCTACTTAAAATGATCTATAAAGCAAGGAGAAAGAATCATACCTTTGAACCAGGTGGTGCCTTCAAGCCTAAAAAGGCATACACTGCATTATTTTCTCTGGCTTCAAAGAAGGCATCATAGTCCTTGATGAAAGAAGGCAAAAGAGTTAGAAATGTGCAGCCAAAAAAGGACAGGATGATGGTTGACAGAATGAGTTGTCTCATTGAGAGCAGACAAGTTATTCTGAATAATTCTTGAATTCTGGAAGAAGTAGTCTAAAGACAAGGCTCTTGGATAGCATTTAATGTGGGTTAGAAGGTATGCTATTCTGTCATGAAATGGCCTTTGTGGAGGATGCTGTTAAGGGAATTTTAAAAATGAGTTACACGGAAGAAAGTACTTGTAAAACACATGTATGGCAAAGAATGTGCATGCAGAATAAATAAATCTCATAAAACACAATAGATGAAAAATAAACAGCCCAATTAAAAGTGACTGAATAGCTAAAAAGACACTTTAACAGGTTGCAAGCATGGGAAATATTCATGAACAGTGTTCAGCATCATTAGCCATTAAGCAAATGCAAATTAAAAGTGCCAGGTGATATCAGGGTACATTTTTTTTTTCTGTGCGGCAGCGGGGATCGAACTCACAACTTTGCACCTGCCAGTCAGGCGCTTAAGCCACCGAGCCAAACTCCCGGCCCTAGTTTTTTTGAGGCAGGATTGCACTATGTAGCTCAGACCGGCCTTGCACTCGCATTGTAGCCCAAGTCGGCCTTGAACTCACAACACTCCTCCTACCTCAGCCTCCCGAGTGTTGGGATTAAAGGCTCAGGACACACCTTTATATTGTTTTTTTTAAACAATGGGACTGGGACTATAGCTCAGAGGCACAGCATTTGCCCAGAATGTTCAGGGTCCTGGGTACTCAGTAGTGAAAAAGAGAAAGTAACAAAAACTGACAATACCAAGAGCTAAAAAGGATACTGAGTATCAGGAATGCTCATGTATGAGTATATAAAATGACAAATCATTTGGAAACATTTGGGCAGTTCCTTATAAATTTAAAATATAATTTACCATATAATATAGTAATCAGTCTCCTTTATATTTACCCATGAGAAATGAGAATTGATGTTCATTAAAAACCTGGATGTAAACGTTTAAAGCAATTATAGTCACAATTGACAAAATCTGGAACCAATAAAAATGTTTTTCAATGTATAGTAGTTAAACTGTGCCACATATTTATAAGGTTATACTATTTGGGATTTAAAGGAACAGATTATTAATATATGCAGCAACTTGTATGAATCCCAAGTGTATTAAACTGAATGAATGAGGCCAATTTCAAAATGTTAAATGCTATATGAATCCATTTATACTGTCTTCTCAAAAAGATAAAGTTATACTGAGGGGAACAGAGCAGTTTTTGCCGAGGGGTAAGTACAGGTACAGAGCAGACATGAGAGAGTCTTTTGAATGATGCTGTATCTTAATTATGGCATTGGTTACAGTTACCTCTATGTGCTAAGAATTAAAACACTATATTAAAAATGGCTATGCATATTTTAGAGGATGAGGCAAGAGTAACTTAAAATATATAAATGAGGAAAATTATCCACTAGAGAAAATATGCTTATTTGCATATTTCACCAAAATGATTGCAACAGGTTAAAGACAGAAAAAGGAGTTGACAAAACTATTCTGAAAAAAATGCAAATAAAAGGTAAATGAGACAACCAATTAAAAACTTGACCAAAGCACTTGAAGAGATATGCCTCCAAAGATACTAGCCATAGAAGGCCAACAGGCATATAAAACTGAGTCTTTCTCAAGAAGACAAAGACAACAAGTGCTAATAAAGATGTGGAAAACTTCAAAAAACATCTCTTGCACTATTGGGGGGAGCGTAAATCAGTGTGACCATCATACACTTAAACATTAAAATAGAAGGAAGTGCCTCAGAACATTAAAAATAGAACTACTATATGACCCAACAATCCCCATTCCTGAGTACACATCCAAAGGAAATGAAATCATACTATTGAAGAGACATCTGCACTCCCATTTTCACTGCAGCATTACTATTCACAGTAGCCAAGAAAAATAAGCTAAGCATAAGGAAAATGTTGTATGTATATGCAATGAAATATTATTTAACCCTAAAAAAGCAATCCTATCAGTTATGACAACATAAATTTGAAAGATGTTAAGTGAAATATACCAATCACAGAAATACAAATAATATATATGCTCATTCACATGTGCAATCTAATGAAATTGAGCTCGAAAAAGTAAGCATAGATTGGTAATACCAAAGCATCTCCTTCCTTCACTTGAATTCACTATTCAAAAGTGAAACTAGCCTGGCATGCTGGTGAATGCTTCTAATCCCAGCACTCGCGAGGCTGAGGTAGGTGGAGCATTGTGAGTTCGAGGCAGGCCTGGACTACATAGTGCGACCCTGACTCAAAAAAAGTAGGGCTGGGAGTTTGGCTCAGTGGCTTAAGCTCCTGCTTGGCAGGCACAAGGTTGTGAGTTTGATCCCTGGTACCGACAAAAAAAAGTGAAACTAACTGGATCTAGACACCAATTCTATACTGAAGTTGATAACTGATAAATAAATCAAAGTAAATAAATCATATATAGCAAGATTTACATTCTACACTAGGAAATAACCTCAAAATATTAGTTAAAAGAATCAGGGAGTCAAACAGGAAGCATTTTTATTATCACAAAACAGTTAAAATAACTTGTGTTAGTCATTTGATTCATGTGAAAGAAAGTAAGGCTTCAACTGGATTTAAATCTGATCATAAACCGGGCATGGTGGCACACGCTTTTAATCCCAACACTCGGGAGGCTGAGGCAGGAGGATCGCTGTGAGTTCAAGACCAGCATGGGCTACAAAGTGAGTTCAAGGTCAGGCAAAACAGCATAGTGAGACCCTGTCTCAAAAAAATAGGGCCAGGGATTTACCTCAGTGGTGTAAGCACCTGCCTGACAAGCACGAGGTTGTGAGTTTGATCCCTGGTACCAAAAAAAAAAAAAAAATTTTGATCATATATAATTCTATATAGGATACTCTAGTTGCTTCTATTTCAAGTATTTGGCCGTCAAATTCTATGATCATCCATTGGCTCCCACCCTAGGAAACATAAATAGATTTGTGAATCTGAGTGAACAAAACATGTTTCTTAATTAAACCTAATTAATTCGCATATTTCACAAATATTTATTGAGTACATATTATATACTAGTACTGTTCTTGGTGTTAGAAATGTAAGGGTGAACAAAGCAGACTATGACACAGCTTTCATTTTCTATAAGAATTACTTTTCAGAAAAAAACAAATTTATTTGCATCCATGACATTCTAGTGGCATTAATTCAGAATATATTTCACCATATATGACTATATTAATTACCACTTTACAAAAATGTATTTCACTTTCTAATATATATAGCATAAGCTCTTTCAGAACAATGATTATTCTTAAAAAATTTGTATCTTCTATAGCTGGGCCTCACATACACAGGTAAAGTAGCACTTTCTATCATGTTGCACTCAGGAAATAAGATCCTAAGCTGTAGTTTAAATACAGTCCCTCTCTGGGACCAGGAATCAAGGTACCTGGAAAACAAAAATTTGTGACAAAAAAAAAAGAATTATATCTCTAGGTATCGGGAGGAAACTGACAAGAAAATTAGAAACTAAAAAGAATTTCGGTGATGTAGAGAAAAGAATGAAGGAAACTGGAAAGCTAAGTCTGGCTGCCTGGGAGGAGAACCAGTCCGTTAACACAAAGTAAATACGAAGAAGGTTGGCAGCTTCAGGGAGAAGTAACCAGGCCAAGCCAGCACTGGTATTCCCAATAAAAGCCCACAGTTACTATGAACTGCAAAAACGACATAGGGTTTTACTCTGAAAGTGACTTCTTCCACATGGCAGGTTAGAGTTAGTGAACAAATTCAGCGTAGAGCCCATCATATTTGAGGGTTTACTCAAGAGCAATTTGGGGAAGGGGATAATTGTTTAAGACTGAGCTATAGAACAGCTACAGAACAGCTATACTTCAAAGTTTCTGGGGTCACTTACCATAGTGATCGGGTGGGAGATGGCTGCAATGGACAATCATGGAGAGTCTGTGGGTATAGACTCCCTGAGAAGCTGAAGCTCAAGCTGGAAAAGATACAGAGTTCCTACCCTCTGAGATGAGAAGCCAGGCCAGTCATATGTGAATTCTGGACAGGGCTGGATCTAAAAGTGTGTACAATAAGTCTAGCAAACTGATTGATGCCCTTCCTTCACTCCACTGCTTACATCCAACACAGAGCTCAATGGTCTGCTTGCTTTCCCTATCTGTCAATGTGATCAGGGATATACCTTGACTGAAATAGTAGCCACCACATGGCATACACAGAAAGATGGCCCTCTGGAACCAGAGTGGGTACTTCACAATCCCACAGGACATAAAGAAGGCACAGAAAACCCTGACTTGGCATACACAGAGGGACACAGAAGCCAGGAAGAAACCATTCAAACATACTAGTGTTACTATTAAGTTTTATTAATCTTACTTAGTTGATGCTATTATTGTTGAATTTTTTCTATTGTGAATAAAAATACAGTTCTTGCATTTAGTAGTTATTCACTGTATGTCAATATAGTGAGTCCGTGACTTAGGAACACCTGAGTTATGAACTTTCACAGATATGAATGGACGTCGCATTATGAACATTTGTAGATACAAACAAATTGTGGAAGTAGCTCATGTGTTTGCTGGACACTGTCACAGTTGTGCTGCTTTGTGCTTACTGTACAGTATGATAGTATATAGTTCCTCAGTCAGAGCCCAGAATGTCTGGAAGCATAGAAAAAGCAGTAATGATGTGGAGGGATCTTCCAGGAAGCTCAAAGCAATATGCATTGCATATTTCTGTCAAAGGTATGTAAGACTCAGGTTGCTGGATTCACAAATGAATCCAGTTTACAAACATTCTCTGGGAGTGGAACTTATTCATAAGTCAAGAATTTACTGTATTTCGTTTGTCTTTGTTTTTGTGTTAGAATTACAGATCTCTTTTCTATTGCTAAACGTGGCACAGTGAAAGATTTCATTGGTTCTTATGGTACAGCAGTATCCAGTTAGTCTTTAACTTTATTATTGTTGATAGTGTAAGGTTGGCATAGTTGTTGCTGTTAATTGGTTACTACCTTATGCCAATATCTGCTTTGTCTTTGTGTCATCATCATTACTGATCCATTTCCAGAGTACTTGATGCTGGGTCGATTACACTGCATCCTTGTATTCCCAAATTAATGAGGGTGGCATATCTGAGGGAAAACCCCAAGTCCAACACAAGAACAGAATTTTAAAAGCTGTTGGAGAAAAGCAACAAATCACATATAAAGTTAAACCCGTAAGAATTATGGCAAACTTCTCAATAGAAACCTGAAGGGCCAAGAGGGCTTGAAGTGAAGGGTTTCAAGCCATGAAAGACAAGAACTTTCCAACTCAAGACTAATATATTTAGCAACATAATTTTTCAAAATTGATGGAGAAATCAGGTATTTCCATGTCAAAGAGCACCTTAAGAAATTCATGACCACCCATCAAAAAAAATTCTTCAGGATATTCTAGAAACAGTGAAGCCAACAATGTCAAGTATCTAAGGAATAAATACATCAGGTACAGTGAGCAGTTAAGGAGAAGAAAAGGAATACACAACAAAAACTAATGCAATGACAAGATTAAGTCAATACTTTCCAGTAAAAATTCTCAATATGAATGATCTTAACTACTCACTCAAAAGAGAAATATTGGCAAATTGTGTTTAAAAAAATCAGCATCCCATGGTATCCTATTTACAAGAAATTGATATTCAGTCCAAAAACAAATTCATAGACTAAAATGAAAAGGATGGAAAACAATATTCCATGCAATGGGAACCTGAAAACAAGGAGGAATAGTTACACTAGTTTCAGACAAAGTACACTTCTAGCCAAAAATTATCAGAAAAGGCACACAAGGTCAGTGCCTCTTAGTTAAGGGAACAATTCAACAGGAAAAGATAAAAACTACAAATATATATGCACCAAACACAAATACACTCAGCTTCATGAAACAAACACAACTGGTCATAAAAGATAAGACAAACATTGACACAATTACGGTGGGTGTCTTGGTTACTTTTCTCTCCTTGTTGAGACAAAATACCTGACAACCAACATGAAGGAAGGAAAGGTTTATTTCTTACAGTTTTTGGAGATTTCAGTCCATACACAGCTGGCTCCAAGGCAGCATGGCGTGGCTGAGGAGCAACTGATCATGGTGGCCACAAGCAATAAGAGCGAAAGGGCAAAAGAAAGAGAAGCAAGCCTCCTTGCTTCCCTTACATTGTATGCCGGCTCTGCCCCTGGGTGGGTGCAGCACTCACATCCCTAATCCCAGCACTAGACAATGAACCAATCACAAATGCAAGATTCAACTGCCTCCAGACTGCATGAGGCTTGTGGGTCCACCTAGACACAAACCATAACAGTGGGGTATATCCATAGGCCACTACGATAAATAGATCAACTAGAAACAAATTTGAAAAAGAAATAGCATTATACCATAACATCAAACAAATGAACTTTATAGATTTCTACAGTGTTTGCCCAACAACAGAATACATATACTTCTCAGCAGCACATGGAACTTTCTCCAAAATAAACCACAGACTAGCCCATAAAGCATTCAAAAACAAGTGCCAAAATTCCCCATGAATATTATCAGATCATAACACAATGAAATTAGAAACCACAGAAATTATGCAGACCCTTAGAGATTAAATTATACACTCTTGAACAATCAGTGGGTCACAAAAATTCAAGTAAGTAATTAAACTATTCTTAGAATCAAACAATAATACAATGACAACATGCCAGAACCTATGGGACACAAGGAAAGCAATCATAAGAAAGTTCTGATATGAACTCCCACATCAGAAAACAAGAGCGAGTCCAAACAAATAACGTAATTGTGCATGTATTGGTTGGATCCTGTGTCCCCCCAAGTCCTCACGTAATTTTGTACAGGGCTGAGTCTGGTATTTGTGACTGGTTTGTTGTCTAGCACTGGGATTGGCAATGTGAGTGCTGCACCCGCCTAGGGGTGGCGCCGACATACAATGTAAGGAAGGCATGTCTTCCTTGCTTTCTCTCTTGCCAGGTTTGCACACCTTGCTGTTTGGTGGCCACCATGAATGGCTGCCCTGCCATGTCACGCTGTCTTGGAGCCAACGGAGTATGGACCAGAAACCCCCAAGAACTGTAAGAAATAAACCTTTCCTTCCCTAAATTTGGACGTCAGGTATTTTGTCTTGGCAACGAGTGACAAGTAACTAAGACAGTGCATAAACAGGCTGTACAAAAATAAGAATCCAGTTCAAGTTCAAGGAAGAAAATTATAAAGACCTGAGCAAAAATCAATGAAATTTAGATTTATAAACAAAGTATTCATCAATTGATAAGCTACTTCTGTCAAAGAATGAAGAAAACAAACCCTTAAACAATCTTACCAAAAACAGAGAAGAAAAGATCCATATTGATGCAATTACAAACAAAAAATGGAAAATAACAACAGACATGGCCAAAATCCAGAAGATTGTTAGTAACTGTGTAGGCAACCTGTACTCCAGTAAATTGGAGAATCCAGAAAAAATACATTCCTTAATAGATATGGATTAATAGGACATAACTGTGAAAATAAAACCCTGAATAATCAATAATAGGCAATAAAATTGAGGCAGTAATAAAAAAATCTACCAACTGAGAAAAGTCTAGGATCCTCAGGGATTCACTACTGACATCTATAAGAACTTCAGTAAAACATACAATGCCAGTAAGCCTCAAACTCTTTTAACTAAATTAAAAGGGAAGGAGTACTTCAAAACTTTTCTGGAAACTAAAATTACTTTGATTCCAACACTAAACAAGGACTCAACTAAGAAAAAAAACTAATGGCTAATCTCCTTGATGAACAGATACGCAAAAAAATCCTTAATGAGATACTAGCATATAGACTGGAACAATTCTTTAAAAAGATCATCCATCATGTCCAAGTGGGCTTCATTTCATGGACACAAAGATGACTGAAAATAAGCAAATCAATAAATGTAATATACCACATAAACACAAGAAAGGATAGAAATCACATGATCATCTCAACAGATGTGGAAAAAGTCTTCAGCAAAATCTAACATCTATCTGTGATAATAACCCTGAAGAAAATAAGCATACAAGTACCTTATCTCAATCTGATGAAAGCTAGTTATTACAAAGCTACCGCCAACATCATAGTAAGTGGGGGAAAACTGAAAACTTTTCCTTTAAAGTCAGGAATAAGCCAAAGATACACACAATCACCTCTCGAGTTTAATAGAGTACTTGAAACTTTAACTAGAGCTACCAGACAAGAGTATGAAATAAAAAAGGATACATATAGAAAAGGCAGAATTGAAACTATCCTTATTCACAGACAACATGATCCCTTATATAGAATTCCCAAAACATTCCACTGAAGATCCCTAAAACTGGTAAGTTCAGCAAGGTAGCGAGATTGAAAATCAGCAGACAATGATCAATAGTGTTCCTGCACATTAATAATGAACCACGGAGAAAGAAATTAGAAAACAATACCACTGACAATAGCTTTAAGAAAAATTAAATATTTAGAAATTAATCTAACAAATGAAGTGAAAGAGTTCAATAACAAAAACAATAGTACTGTGAAAAGGAAATTGAAGAGGACATCAGAAAATAGAAAGATATCACCTGTTTCTGGACAGGCAGAATAAATACTGTCAAAATGGCCACATTTCCAAAACTGGACATATTTAATGTAATCCCAATGAAAATACCAACAACTTACCTCACAGAACTAGAAAAAAACTCCTAAAATTAGAACTGAAAGATACTGAGAATAATAAAAGAAAACCTGAATAACAGCAAAGCAAGAGGTATTAAAATCTTAGATTTCAAAGATACAGTGCTACAGTAGTAAGAAACAGCATGGTACTGGTGTGAAAACAGGTATGTGTGAGTCAATGGAACAGAGCAACTAATGAAGAAACAGCTTTAGATACATTTAGCTGTCTGACCTTTGACCAAGGAGCCAAAAAACCATACACAGCAGTTAAGAAAGCCTCTTTAAAAATAGTGCTGGGAAAATTGCCTATCCATATGTAGAGGATTGAATCTAGATGGGTATCTCTCATCATGTGCTAAAATAAAATCAAAATGAATCAAAGACCTATGTCTTAACACATAAACAATCTGCTACAAGACAAAAGAGGCAAAACTCTGGCGACATAGGCACAGGCAAGGATATTGTGAAAATACTCATGATTGTATGAGAAAGAATATCAAGAATCAAAAAATGAGATAACACCAAGTTAAAAAGCTTCTGCACAGCCACCGCCTCCTTAGCACAGTGAACAGATCAGTCTCATAATCTGAAAAGGCTTCTGTACAATAAAAGAAACAACTAACAGTGGAGAGTCAACCTACAAAATGGAAAAAAAATTGTCAGTTAACCCTCAGATGACTAATATTTAGAATGTATAAAGAAAAGAATTGCCCTCCCTCAAAATAAAAGACCCAATTGAAAAACTGGAAAGCGAAATGAATAGACACATCTGAGAAAAGATAAATAAATGAACAAATGTTCAGCATGTTTGGCCATTAGAGAAATATAATTTAAAAGAACACTGAGATTTTACTTTATTCCATAAAGAATGGCTGTCATCAAGAAATCAAATAATAAATGCTGACAAGACTGCAAGGTAAAAAAAAATCCTGCTTCATTGTTGTTGTGAATGTAAACATTAAAACAGAAACACTAAATCTGTTAGAAGACAAAGTAGTTTGAAACCTTGAAGACATAGGGGTAGGCCAAGAGTTCATGAACAAAAATCAAACTGCATGGGAAATACTTTCCAGAATCAACGACTGGGATCTCATCTTATAAAAAGATTTTTGCATGTCAAAGGAAATCTCCAACAGAGTGAAAAGAAAATCTACAAATTGGGAAAAAATCTTAAGACAACTGTCCCTCAGACAAAGGACTTCTATCTAGAACATATAAAGAATTTAAAAAAATCAGACCCCCAAAATTCAAAGACACAATCCTAAAATGGGCATCTGAGATGAATACACACTTCTAAGATTAAGAAATACAAATGGCAAATGAATAAATGAAAAAGTGTTCAGCATCATTGGTCACTAGAGAAATGCAAATTAAAACAATGCCAAGATTCCATCTCACTCCAGAAAGAACGGACTGGATCAAGAAAACAACCAATAAAAATGCTGGAGGGGCTGTGGGGAAAAAGGAACTCTTCTACACTGTTGGTGGGAGTGTATACTGGTGCAACTACTGTGGAAAGCAGTGTGGAGTTTCCCCAGAAAGCTAGGATTGGAGGTCTCATTTGACCCAGTTATCCTGCTTCTGGGCATATTCCCTGAAGAACTGTAAACATCATACCACAGTGATATATGTGCACCCATGTTTATAGCAGCACAATTTGTAATAGCCAAATCTTGGAAACAACCCAAATGCCCATCAACTGAGGAATGGATAAAGAGGATATGGTATTTTTATATAATGGAGTACTACTCAGCTATAAAGAAAGATTCCATCGAGGCTTTTATAAGTAAATGAATGTGACTCATAAGTGAAATAAATCAAACTCACATGTGTAAATACCGTATTGTCTCCCTAGTGTAAGAAACTGAAAGAGTAAATCAGATACAAAATCTTCAATAAATATTGTGAAAGGGTAAGAAACTGCTCAAAAGGGAGTAATAACTCGAATAGGGAAAAGGAGAAAAGAAGGAAAGGAAAAGAAAAAAGATATTAATTTGTATATATATATTTATGATAGCTAAGATGATTGGATTACTAATTCTATTCATTCTTGGAACAAAACAGTTAACACTCATAGAATTAGATCCATATTGCATGTCTATATCTGAGTAGCTCTTTTGAAGATAACTATGCAAAAAAAACAACCTTCGTTAAGCTCCTACCACCTTGTTTTGAAAGCCTATATTGTTATTGTTTTGGGGTTTTTCTTATTTTTGTTTATTTGTCTCTTGTTTCTCGTTTTTCTTGTATTTGTTTTGTTTTGTTTTTCTCACTTTAAAATAAAAAAGATAAATGCACCTGATGCTAGAAAAATAAAAGGGAGTCAAGGGAAGGGGGAGAAAAAGGGAACAGAAATGTTCCAATTCCGTATGTACTGATTCCCTACAGTGACGGTAATCATTGTGTACTGCAAATATGTACTAATAAAAGTAAAAGAAATAGTAAAGAAAAAGTAGTGAAGGGGACTAATAGATGGAGGGAAGGGAGAGGAGTGGGAGTTGTAAAAGGAATTTAGCTGTATTATGTACCTGTACCACCTCCCCATAATGAATGTAATCATTATGTATTGCAAACAAGTACTAATAAAAATAAAATTTTAAAAAGACATAGTTCAGGGGCTTTCAACAGGATATAATTTTCTGCCCACAGGTTATCTGGCGATGTTTGGCGACATTTTCATTTGTGCACAACTAGTGGAGCTACTGGCATCTTGTGGATTGCAGCTAGAGATGCTTGCCAATGATCCTTCAGTGCTCAGGATACCCCTTACAACAAAGAACTGTTAACTTAAGATGTAAGTAGTGTCAAGCTTTGGAAACCCTGAGACAGCTGGGTTAAGGGAATTAATAGGGAGTTTTAATTATACAGTTCTGCAGAGATGAAAGTCATATAGGAGCTTGTGAGGCAACTTGGAGATCAGCAGTAGTAGAATGTGCTATGAAAACTAAGTGTAAAGGACAAAGTTAGCAAAAATGTATTAGTAACTGTGCTATCTGGTAGAGTTGGCAGCACAAACAACATGCAACCACTGTCAAGGACACCTCCAGAAACAAAAAAGAAGGTGATATACCTTGGTTTCCCCTTCCTCCTATGTTGTAGTCTTCCAAACAGTGCCTCCTAATACTGTCCAAATCCAATAGGAAGTGAGTTGATAACAGAGTCTGGGAAATGCAATATTGAGAAGAAACCCTCCAACAATATGGGGTAAAGCAAGAAAAGAATGAAGAGATATCTAAATAAATAGGAAAATCAACATTAGGAGAACGGGAGCTTCAGAGGAAGGCACACCCAGCTTTAAATCCTATTTACATCACTGATTACAAGTTATGAGATTTAAGAAACCAGTTGACCTCTTCTAAGTCTCATACAATTTATGTATAAAGTAGAATTATCAATACCATCCCTCATGGGATTGGTATGAGAGTCAGTTACTGTAATACAAAGAATATAGCAAATCACTGACATATGCATTTTCAGTGAGTGATTGCTCTATGCTCTTCACCCTAAGAATTTATGAAATGAAAAGTATTGTAATGTTAAATCTTTGTGCCAGATACAAAGCAAGTACTCAATAGAAGTTGAATTCCTTTTCCACTAACCAATGCTTTGATTACTTGAGTCTCACTTCCACGCCTTCATTCTGATCTCATTTCTCGGTGATACTTGCCTTACTATATAGTACACTCCATTCTCCAGCAATGTGGCTTCTAATGGAAAAGCAAACTAGATAAACGTGGTTTCTCAGATGAACACTCAAATTCAAATGTATTCGCTTTCAAAAGTCAAATAATTGAAATTGCTGCTTCAAAAAGGAGATAATGACATACTGTTTATTTCCAAAAAGGTAGAAGCAAAGATTTTTTCTAGTTTTTATTTTTTATTAGTAGGCATTTGTGGTGCATAATGATTATGACCCTTGTAGAGAGTTCTTACATGTTTGTAACACAACGTAATTCTCTTTTTATCCCCTTTCCCCATCCCCTCCCTCCATCTCTTGATCCTCTTCCCATCTGAGAAAGATCTATCTCCCTACTTCCTATTATCTATCTATTTTGCTCCTTATATGAACTTTGGATTGCTCCTATAAGAGAACAACGTGGTATTTAAGCTTGCATATCTGATGTATTTCATTTAACATTGCGGCTTTAAGGTGCAACCATTTTCCTACAAATGACTCAGGGTTATCCTTCTTTATGGTAGAGTAGCCCTTCATCGTATACAAATGCCACATTTTCTTTATATTTTGAATGTTTTTACAACAAACAGATGACAATTTTTGAGAAGATAGCTATGTTTACCTTGACTTGGACATTAAACACTATATACATATATCAAAACATCAACTGGTAACTCCTCAATATGTACAAATATATGTGTCAGTTTTAAAAAATAAAAATTTGCAAAAAGAGAGGTCACAGCAACATATGTAGACGTAAACTGGAGTGGATGACTTTAGATGCCTCTCCCAGCTCCCGAGACTCACAATTTGTAGAAATTTCAAATACAGAAACACTGAAGTTTCACAATCTGAAGTAGCCTAAGCTCATTTACTTTATATGCAGAATATATCCTTGCATACTGCACTGTTAGCAGTAATAGTTGAAATTTCCAGGTTCCTCCTTGTAACTGACAAACTCAGTAACAGAAAACATTTTGTACCAATGAACTTTCCTGTTTCTGTCATATTTATCCTCTAATTGCTCTGAATTGGTATATATAGACTCAATATCAAAATTTGGTCTTCTTACTTTTATATAAACCTATGAGACAGAGGATTTGGACTGGTGCCTCTATAAACATTTGTTCTTCAGTCATGCTAAACTTGAGGACTCAGCATGGTAAGCATTCCTTTACTCCAAATTTCTATAGCACTTACGTCTTTTCTGTACCATACCATCGCTCTAATTATTGAAGATATTTATGATCCTTCACATATCTCACTCCCACCCAACCACAAGTGTTTTATTTATCCTTGTAATGTATGGTGCCTAGAATGGCCATAGGGTATAGAAGTCACTTCAATATATAGTGCATGAAAAATTAAGAATGAATGCAACTAACTAGTCCTTAGTTAAAAATGAAGGTTCAATGATTTGAGTGACACTGTATATTGAAAGCCTCTGTCACGGAGCAAAAACTCAAATTTTTGTTTCCCCCATTCCTTGCAATGAGTTCAATTAGCTAACCTGAAAATTTAAGAAGGTCCCTTAATGATACCAACATGCAAATACTACTAGCTTTAAAAATAAAGATATTCTTCTTTTTAATTAATTTTAATTTAAATAGCTAAATCAGATGACTTCTTTTCAGAGGCTTCTCCATAAACACACCAGATGCAATAATTGTTATGGGTGGAATCAAGATGAAATGGAAAGTCAACTTTATGTTTAGTTTTGTATTTACACATTTATTAATACTCTTTTTACCAATGACTCGTCCATTTGCTTCCTAGTAGAGGTAAAATGATCTAGCTGGTTAGGGTGAAAGCAGAGGTCAAATTACTGTACAGAGGAAACATGACTATGTGCAAGTTTGTAGGTCAAGGAAAAAAATAAGATAGATTTAGGGGAATCTATTAAAACAAAACAAAATAAAACAAAACAAACAAACAAACAACAACAACAAAAAAAAACAAGAATGAAAATTATTTCCTTACCCCACGGTACTGGCTTTCATTGAAAATCTGAGGTGGCAGGGGATACCCTGTGGCCGGTCGACTGTTTTCAGGTACATTTTCTCTCATCCACTTCCGATTCTCTTCATTGGCTGCAATATCTTTTTCTTCAAATCCTATTTTGTTGGCTTCTAAGAAACCAAGCACATCTTGCTGCTTCTTCTTAATCTAAGAAGGACCCAAATGACAAGAAATCATATTGCTGAGCAAATAGCTTTTGTATTTTTTATTTTTTAAGTTCAACAAAAGGCAGTGTTTGTGATCTAGCAGAAATGAATGGGTAAAAATGTACGGTTTTAAAACAGATATGATTTTAATTCTTTATAATTATCTTGCTAATGATATTTCACAAGTGGATAGAAGAACAACCTATAATTCCTTTTTATCATTTTTTTCACTAAAAAGGCTCATATCTAGAAATGCTGAAGCAAGATCAGCTGATGCATGCAATAACAAAAAGAAGTGTAGTACTTCAAAAGTATGTGTAGAGGAAGATATGATGATTTACAAGCCTCAGTTTCAGCCCTTGTTCAGTCTTTCCAAGTGACTTATCATTTTATTGAGCAGCTTATAGTCATCAGAAATGAGTTTTTGCTTGAGAGTGAAACAAAGTTCAAAGTCACTCAATCTGTTTTCATTATTCAGAAGAGAAACTGTATGAGAAGACTAAGCTTGCCTGTATACTAAACTTGGAACATACATGTACCACTCATTAATTAGTCCTTAACAAGTGGAGCTAAGATATGTTCATATGTGCCTGTGGTTATCTTTTTTCCTAGATTAATATTATACCTGAGAGACAGCTTTGAAAATAGTAAAGTTAATATGATTTTTCTTTTCATATGCATGTGTCTGAAAACCAGCAGTCACACATCTATAAGTAGTAATTTACCCATATTTAAAACCATTGCTTCATATTTCTGAGCTGAAAAGAACAATCTGTAAGCAAGTTTATTCATGGAGTTGTAGTAAAAAGACACACTGGGTGCAAGTAGCAAAATATATATAAAGAAACAGGTCTGCCAATGGGAATCAAAATTCCAAAGACAAAAATCACAGTCAAGCTCCTTCTAGATTTACACCTCCAATGCCCCAACACACACATATGCATACACATACTGTTATGGCTTGTATCTAGATGTTCCTACAAGCCTCATGCAGTCATAGGTGGGGTTTTTTGGAGGTGGCTGGATCTAAGGTATGTGATGGATTAAGTGTGTGACTCTGGAATTAAGGGCATGATGCTGGGATTAACGGTGCCCTACCCTGGGTGTGGGTGGCACCACTCAAAAGATAGGTGACCGGAAGGGGCAGACTGCTGCTTCTCTGCTTTGCTGCTTTCAGACTGCCCTGCTTTGCCATGGACTGGCTTGTTTCTCCTCTGCGATGTAACACCCTGCCATGCCACCCTGCCTTGGACCCATTCAACCATGAACTGAAACCTCTACAAACTGTGAGCCAAAATAAACCTTTCTTCCTTTAACTTTGGGTATTGGGTATTAGATATTTTGTGTCAGCAATGAGAAAAATAACTAAGATACATGCAGAGGTTGTATTTTCTCCAAGTTGTTTATGCCTGTGGGTAAAAATTCTCCTACTCATCACATAATCCCAGGAAAACAGTCTCAGTTTCTTCCAACACAAAGGAATTTCTAAAACTATTTAGGTCAGAGAACTGAATGTCCTTTAAAGATCAGTTATAATCCAGCATAATTTGCTACAAAATAATTTTTTGAAAGAACACTTTCCTCATTGGCATAAAATATTAAACCTTACTCCCGAAATATATATTTTTTTCAGAATTTTGAAGAAAAATCAAAGTAAAACTCAATACATAGGAGTTCATAGTGCAATTGATCAGTGATTTTCAACCTTTATAACAGAGTAAGGTCAATGTGACGTGTGGCAAGTAATTTGCTAATCATTAACACATTTACAAATCTGAGTAGATATACAGATAGATGTTTTGTTAATATGGAATTTTCAGGAACCCAGCATTCCAACAGATGTTTTTTAGTGAATTAAGAGTTAGCAAATCTAATATACCAAGAATTAAGCATGATCTTGGGAGCATACCATCTGTCACATTTGTGTGAACAAAGGGCAGAAAGCCTTTATAAGAAATGGCACATTGCAGCCTTTTCCACATTATTAAATGCAGTGTCTGTTACATTGAGAACATTGTGTTGAGTTAAAATGCCTGAACTGGTAGCACTGGGCATGATAATATATCTTTATTGATAATCCTTACCCTCCAGCCTTCAGCTCTGCACCACAAGTATTTTTTTTCCATGTTCTAGAACTGCCTGAGAAGAATCACATGCTTTCTATAGTGTTCTACGTCTCTGTAAGACTAAGTACCATGGGTTATAATAATATTTTTCTAACATGTACTGTTAGGTCAGTCACAGATATTGTTCAGCTTTGAATATCCTGGAAATGTAAAAAATTGTTTCCTAACTCAATCATGTATCTAAGTCCCGAACTTTATGTATTGTTTGCTTCAAAAATAGAGTATTTTATATATGGTTATTGCTCCACTTACATGTCTACAGGCACAAATTCTCTACAATGCACCTTGACAGGAGACACGTGATTATATTAACTGTCCAGTTTCCCTACTGGAACTTAAAAGTGGAGCAACATAATGAACAGACATAACTGAAAACATCGAAAGAATAAATAAGAAATTCATGTTATAACTGTTCACTAAAGAATAAAATTTAAAATTCCTACAAAAATGATGGAATTAAAAATTTTTGAAGAGGCTGGGGATTTAGCTCAGTGGCACAAGTGCCTGCCTGGCAAGTGTGAGGTCCTGAGTTCGATCCCTGGTACCAAAAAAAAAATTACTGGAAACTTTTTTGGCACACAAATTGATTTGCATGTGACAAGGGCATGGTATGAGAATCTAACTCAGTTATTTTCAAAGAGTAAACCACACCCACTACCTTGCACCAAAGAATGACAAGTCACTTCTGCACTCATGTCAAAAGTTGGAGACTCAAGGTATTATTCCCAGTAAAGGTAGAGAGCAGGAATATTGAACAAGTGTCACCTGGATGAAACAAGCTTCAGTACGGTTCTTGTATTTCACAGCAAGAGTCAAGTTTTTTTTTTTTTTGAAGAAAGGAGATTAACATGTTTTCTGCTTTAGAAGGTGCCAACATGAATGTTCCAATATTAACAGAAGAATAAAATTTGACTAATGATACTTCAAATGGGAAAACACAAAATCATCATGACAGAAAAGTGCCAACCTACCCACTTAATCAAGGTGGGGGTTTTGCTTTGTTTCATAGTCAATTTCGGTCACATTTTTTACTGATACTAATGAACACTGATAGAGGTTATGACTACAAGACACTAAAAGATAAAAGATAATCAGAAATTGTTCTTAGCATTATTTAACAATATTTCTTGGGTGCTTTTTTATTAGTGAAGAGCTCATGAGCTTTTGGTGGAGAGTGAGAGGTACCCTGTGTGGGTGATAAATTCTGTGATATTTGGAGGGCTGGTGGCAGAAGGAACCCCACACAGGCACAGAACTTGGTAACATTTGAGGGGAGCTGTGGAGGATGCCTACTCTGGCACAACTCAAACCTTTTCTCCACCCCTGTCACAGTCACTGCATACCCCTGAGACTCTCACTGCCTCACACCATGCCCTTTATTCCTCTTAGTTCCTAGGGCTCACTAGTCTTAATTCAGTCACTGCCTTCTGAGTGATTCTCTGGCTTATAACTTCCTTAGTGCTCTAATCTGAGGAAGTGCTCTCTTTTAAGTATCTCCCTGGCTGGGTTCTGTCTCCCAGTGGAAAGAGAGTTAGAACAAGTAGGCACTGGGTGGTGCCTGCTAGGCTCAGTGGCAATCGTAGCCTGGCAGCTGTTGCTACACTTGTCTTCTTCCCTCGCAGGGTTAGCTATTTTCTCAAAATGGAATGTTCACCAGGTCTGGACTGTAAGCAGAGCTGGAATTAAGTATCGACCCTGGCTCTTTTTAAAAAAAAAAAAAAACCCTGATACTGGAATTGATCTGGAACAAGTCTATTGAGCTATGCCTTTAAATTGCCGTTCTGTGTTTGGGTTTTTGTTTGCCTCCAGCATACCCCATTTCCTAGCACCTATGGCTCTTGGTGAGCAGCTTCCAAGTGTCTCCTGAGTGCTGCTGTCTATATACCACCAGGAGGATTCTCTCTCCCACGCAATTTTCAAATGAATATTGCCGTGAGTCCGTAAACCAACTTCCTATTGCTAATCTAAGAGCACAACCACAGTAAGAGGCACTTGTTTTTAGCTCGACTCTTTTGCAATATTTTACGAAATGGTTTTCAACCATGTAAAACCTGTAATTTATATTTCTTTACTAACAAGTTTGAATTAAGAGGACTATTAAGAATTTTCCTATTCATCTCTTCCCTCCTCTCCTGGCTTCTGGCTCCCTGCAGCTATCCTAATATGCCAAATTGTGGTAGTGTAAGAACACAATTGCTAATTCTACTACTCTAAAAAGAAAAAAAAGCTCTGCCATTATTATTGTCTGTTTAGTTATACATCTACCATGATCATAGCAGCAGTACCACTTCTAAAGTGATGTTAAGGCCTTGTAACTTCAAAAAATAGGCTCTACTATGAAAAAAGCAGAACTTTAAAGTTTTTTTCTTTTTCTAAAAAATAAAAAAATCAAGAAGGCTGTGTCCATAAGGTGGTCACAGTAAAGAAAGTACAGCTCATGCCCACTTTCTGGGTTAAAAAGGCCTTTCTTAACTTTGAGATATCAGTTCTAAATTATCTCACCTAACTAGCCATTTTTTACATGAAACTAACCTGTCCATACATTTTTCCAGAGACATAAAAATTTTAGTATAGCTATGATTTCTTTACAAGTGGCTTAATCTGTAGATGAAGGGAGCTATAAAGTAAAGAACACTGGGAGTATAAGCCTACCCTAAAACGCAGTTTTTCTCTTGGTGCCTGAAAAACTACTGATTCATGACTTTGATCTTTACATAAATGGATCTAGATAGACAGTATAGAAATTTGCAGTGAAATGCGGCACTGCCTAGAGAGAAGCAGGTAAGAAAGAGAATGAAGTTTCTTTGGAGGCTTGAGGATTTTACCTAGCGTTGTCCCTGCATGTATTCTGTAAGACGGTAAGAAGATCATATGATAAAGGGACAGAAACAGATTCCTCCAGGTGATCGTAAGAGAAAATTTCCAACCTTATCAAGTTAGTGCTGAGTTAAGCTTTGCACAGAGTAAAGATGTGTAAGGAGACTCAAAGTTATTCTTTTTTTTTTTTTTTTTTTGCGGCACTGGGGATTGAACTCACAAGCTCGCGCCTGCCTGATAGGCACGTAAGCCACTGAGCCAAACTCCTGGCCCTGGTTTTTTGAGGCAGGGTCGCACTGTGTAGCTCAGGCCGGCCTTGCACTCACGTTGTAGCCCAAGCCAGCCTCGAACTCACAATGCTCCGCCTACCTCAGCCTCCTGAGTGCTGGGATTAAAGGCGTGCGCCACCACGCCCGGCTCAAATTTATTCTTTATGGCAGAGTAGTATACCATTCCGAATAAGTAACACATTTTCTTTATCCATTCATCTGTTCATGAACATATAGGCCACTTTCAAGATCTAGCTATTACAAGTTGTGCTGCTATAAACATGGGTATTTGTATACACTAATATAACTCTTTCAAGATTCCTAGAACTTGAGTCATTTGCACTTTGAAACTATAATGTTAAGTAAAATGAATCAGACTCACAAGCTTAAATAGCAAATATTTCTCTTATATGAGAAACCCCAAAACATAAATAATTTAAAGAGAAAAATAAAAGATAATAGGAAATAGGGAGAAAGATCTTTTGCAAAAGGGAACTGACCTAGAGAGAAGGGGAAAGGGATGAAAAAGAAAAGAACTCTAATGTGTCACATATATGTATCAGCACCCCATAATCAGTGTAATCACAGTATACTGCAAACATGTACTAATAAAAAAAATCAAAAGTAAATGAAAGAAAAAAAGACATGTAAGCATAAAGGGAGACTAGTACTGTGAAGTCCTCTGTCTGTACTTTACCCTCTCCCTCTAACTTTCTGCAGTCTGTGTTATCTAGTTGAAGCTTAACACATTCACGACAGGGCCATAATTTGTATGTCTTGCAGCCTGGTGGCTTGAACTACTGGTAGTGCCTGCATATCTGCCCAATCTGGTGGGTTTTTATTAATTTTATTAGTAAAGAATTGAAAAAAGTCAGATCCCCCAAATTTAATGACCCAATTTAAAAATGGGCATCTGAGGTGAATACACACTTCACAGCTGAAGTACAAACAGCAAATAAATATATGAAAAAATGTCCAACATTACTGGTCATTTGAGAGGTGCAAATTAAAACAGTGAGATTCTGTGTCACTCCAGAAAGAATGGCTATCATCAGTAAATCAACCAACAACAAATGCTGGCAGGGCTATGGGAAAAAAGGAACCTTTTTCCACTGTTGGTGGGAGTGTAAACTGATACGGAAATCAATATGGAGATTCTTCAAAAAAATTAAAACTGGAGGTCCATTTGACCCAGCTATTTCCCTTCTTGGTATCTCCCCAAAAGTGTTAAAAGTATCATTCCACAGTGATATATGACCACCCACCTTTATAGCAGCACAGTTTGTAATAGCTACAGGTTGGAAAAAACCCAAATGCCTATGGACAGATGAATAAATAAAGAAAATGTGTTTTTTATATACAATGGAGTACTACTTTGCCAATAAGAAGGATAAGTTTAAGATATTTTTAGGTAAATGGGCGCACCTTGAGACCACATTTTTAAATGAAATAAATTGGACACACATGCTTAAATATCACATTGCTTCTCTTGTGCGAGAAACTGAAAGCATAAATAAGGACCAGAATTGATGACAGATATTGTGAAGTAGGAAGAAAATGCTCAAATCAGAACAAGGGGAGAAGAGAGAAGGAAAGGAAAAGGAGACAAAAAGAAAATATAAGAAAAAAATGGAAACAAAGCTTTTGTAAATAAGGAGGAAAAGAAGGGTCAAAGGGAGGGGAATGAGGAAACAAAGAATAATCAATATATATTACGTACAGGTACAAATTTCCTATGATGAATGTGATCACCATATATATCAAAAGTATCAATAAAACTAATTTTTTAAAATGTGATTATATCTGTTTTTACCACCAGTGGTACAAGCCACCAGATGGCACAATCATGAGCGCACCACTGGTGATGCAGGCTGGCGAGAATAGGTTAATCAAATAATACAACAGTTTATCCACCTGGGATATGTTTCAAGACCCTCTGTGGATGACTGAAATCATGGATAGTATAAAATCCCACGTGTTTTGTTTCTATACATACATACCAATAATAAAGTTTAACTTATACATTAGGTGCAGTAAAAGATGAATAACAATAGTAATAAAACAATAGCAACAACATTTTTTAATAAAATGTATGTGAATATTCTCTTTCTCTCCCACCTGCCATAGAGCACATAGTGCCTAGAGAAGATTCAATGTGTATGCTGGAAAAAGGGGTGATTCACATTCCTAGTGGGATGAATTGGATGCCATGAGACTTTATTACACTACTACTCAGAATAGCAATTTAAAATTTATGAATCATTTACTTCTGGAAATTTCCATTATATTTCTGGACCACAGTTGACCACAGATAACTGAAACCATGGATAAAGGAAAAGTATTGATACCAGTGCTTTTTAATTTGTTTCCCATTCAAAGTTACATTTCATTAGTTAGTTAATGAGCCACCTGGATGGAGGGGCCATATATTTTGCCTCTTTCTCCTTGTGTATTATTCAAAAAGGCTGGATACAAAATAGATATGGGATACTGATTGACCCCACAGTTTGTTTTAAATTCTCCAAGTTGCTTATGTTATTTAATTCTCATAATAGTCTTATGAGGCGCCAGTTAGCATTTTCACTCCAGATGAAAAGAAATTAATGCTCAGATGGATTAAGGAACATGCTTCGAATCACATATTTGTTCAGGCTCTACCAGAGTCAAAAGCACCACTTAAACACTAAGCATACTGAGCAACAAAATAATGTACTATGATGAAGTTAAGTACAGATATAGCTCATGACACATTTCCCCCCTTTAAATTCCAAAATCTGGCTTAAAATTAGGACAAGAAAACGTGTTGATTATTTAATGAGTTTTACATAACAGGAAGAAAGTTTTTCTAGATAACTCCTCTCTCTTTTGAGCATCTGAGTTCTGATAATAATCAAACATTCTAGGAGCAATAAAAGCCCCCCAGAAGTTTACCATTTGGCAAGTAAAGGTCATATGAATTACATTGACTTTAAAAAAGAACAGTTACATTACGTCCCTTCGAAACTATTTTCAAGTATTTGAACAAATAAAAGTGCAAAATTAAGAACACTGCAAAGTGTGGCCACAACGTCAGTGGCACGTGATCATAGGTGACTACAGGAAACAGTGCTAACAGGAAAACAGGGTTAACAGGTGCCTTACGTTGTTTTGGCAGCATTAAGAGTGCCCTTAAATAAAATAACTTCCTTGAAACAAATCACGTAATCACAAACAAGTACCACAAGTAAGCATTCTGACAAGTGCTAGCCTAACATATGTTGGCATTCTAATTCAAAAATTTCAGACTAATGTTGCACTAAGAATTTAAAAATAAACTAATTCACTCCAGCACTCACCTTCCTACCCCAATCACTCTCATTATGAACTCAGTGCAATGAGTTCCTGTATATATTTGTTGTACAGACCACTGAGCACTATAACAAGATGTTGATTTAATAGGCAATAACAATATTCTCTAATCCACCACCTTGTCTGTGCAACAAATTCTCACAGTAAGGAAATTCAATTACACAAGTCACAACCCAAAGCCACACTTCCTGCAAATGTTACAGGGCCTCTAATTCTGGTCAGATAGCTTCTCCAAGCAGCCTTTCCATATAAGGATAAGCAAAAACACAAATCTTCAAACAGGCTGATGTGAGGTCACAGGGCAGGCATATGAGAACCAAACATGGTAACTAGATTCTTCAGCTCACAACAGAATCTTTTAAAAAAAAAAGAAGGTTATAACTACTAACTTTAAACTATTAGTTCTTGAATTGTAAAAAAGTAATAAAAGTAATTTATCTGTTTTTATTAATATTAGCCAAAAGATAAATATGAGACAGCCTGCTGTGTTTTACTGTAGCTCTGTCTTTTTCTCCTTTTTCTTTTTTCTTTTAATTTGTACCAAGAATCAATCCTTTTCATTTTGCACTTCAAGAGAAAGTACTGTGAAATGTGCTGCTAATGAGGATATGTACAAGAATACTGTATCTGAGTAATTTAAATTAGCCCAGTACTCCTGTACTAAAGGAAATACTGTACAAATTTTCAAAACTCCCCGTGAGAATAATTTCTGTTCTGAAATAGGGAAGGCACATCATGTCTAAGAAAAATACTCACATATATGACATCACTTGACAAGACAGATAAGTCCTGAGAGTATCCATGCCCTCTTAATTGACTACTAAAACTAGAACCTAAGAGCTGGCCCATGGCCATCAAGAGAAGATAACTTACACTAGTTCTGTCAAAAGCTTAGGTTTATAAACAAAGACATCATGTTTATTTTCAGCAAACAGAGTTCCTATTTGTATTATCATATAACTTGGCAATTTTGAAGGTTGCTAAATTCAGTCAAAATCAAATATAATCAGAAGCATTTTTCATACTGTCCATTAAAAGTGAAGGAAGTATTCAAGGTCCTTGATCCCAGTAATTTCACTTTTGTTTTCTTAGACAAGTAAATAATTCAAAAAAGGGCAGCAGTAATTGCTTAAGGAGATTATGTGACATTTTGTTGTGTTTTTGGTGATTTTTTTTCAATAATGGAGAATTGAAAGTTACCCACATAATCTAGCATTCCAACTTAGTTAAGCAAGAGTTTGTGATGTAGCCAGTTGTAAGTATATTATACATATACTGAAAGTGGCTGCTATATGATTATGTAGTAACAAGAAAAAATGTTTACGACATTAAAAGTGAAAAAGGAAGTCTAGAGAAACAGGTACAAACTTGTATGTTCTCTTCTAACTGCAACTGTAAAAAGAAGAAATTCAGTATTTTTAATAGACCAGCAGGAATTCAAACAGAGACACAGCAGGAATGAGTATTTAGCACCTTGCTCAAGAAGGCAACAGAATTAAGTGGAAATTTCATGCCCAAACTTTTTCAGTACTGTTATATCACTGTACATAATTAATCAATTCAAGGTATAGTGGAAAGGCTATACATTGTGGAATCTGTGGCAGACACACTATAATGTGGCCCCTCCTCATGAAAACCACCTCCTCACAGTCACTTCCTTGTATGATTCACTCACTTTGAGTGCATGTAAGACGTGTTGCTTGGTTCTGAACAACTGAATATGACAAAGAAAATAAAATGTCACTTTACTGATGATGTTATGTTATACAGGTTTTTCTTCCTGTGAGATTTTCCTTTGATTATTATGAAGATGTAAGCTGCCCCAAGTACTAGAGCTTCAAGAAAATAAATTCTGCTAAAAACAAAATAAAACAGAACAAATAGAACAAAACAAAACAAAACAAAACACCACTTTAACTTGAAAGTAGATTTGGCCGTAGTGGAGGCTGCAGATGAAAAGTCAGTTCTAGTGGACATCTAGATTGTGGTCTTTCAAATAATTTAGCTAAGTTATGCCAAGACTCCTTACCCACAGACACTGTAATATAATACATGGATTATTTTTCAGCCACCATGTAGTAGTCTGTTACACAGCACAGAAAACTAATGCAAAACAAAACTGAATCTCAAATCCTTCACTTATTATGTTTGACTGAACAAGCTGATTAAACTCTCATAGCAGAGATTCTATAACTATGTAGTGAATGAATACATGCAAATAAGCTCTGTTGCAGTACACATAACGAACTATAGATACACAGAACTGATAAAGAATTCTTGTCCTCAAGTTATTACGATTAATGAATGATACTAAAGCACATCAACCACAATATAGGTAAGTCTCTCTGAAGCAATATAAGAGTACGGATGAGGAGTCAGACTTTGGAATCAAATATAATAAAACTGTATCTGCACAATGCAATATAATATTTCTTAAGCAGCTTTCAGTATCAAGAGAAACTACATATGAGGGTGATAAGGTCTTTAAGGAAAGCAATGTAGTCATGAGATAGTTGTTATAAGGCAAGTAGTTTGTAATATGCTGGGCTGATGCCCGAGTGTTCATAAAGGAGAGTGAATGTCTTCAATTACATCAAGGGGCTCCAAAAACAAAACATTTACTGTACCCAGTAAATGTCTGAGGGACCACCAGGAAACGGTAAATTTCTCCCTGAGAAACTTAGGAAGATGAAACTATCACATTACAATAAAACTCCACAAGAGTTGTGTTCAGAAATATGACCTAAGTAAAAAATTATATCCCTATAATGGCCTATAATAAATTTACTTGAAATGCAAGAGTCTACTAGAAAGTTGACTGTCGGTTAAATATTACTATCAAACAATACATTTTTTGCTCTGCAAAGATAATTCTTATTAAAAAAAATCTAGCCAGAGAGCAAGGCCGGCCTGAACTACATGCTGCGACCCTGCCTCAAAAAAAAATAGGGCCGGGACTTTGGCTCAGTGGCTTAAGAGCCTGCCTAGCAGGTGCAAGGTCATGAGTTCGATATCTGGTCCTGAGAAAAAAAAATCTAGCCACATTATAAAATGATTGTATTTATTTTTTGAAGTTAAAAATTCCTTAATTTTTTATTCTTGGTATCACTACCACAATTTAGAGTGCAATATACCTTATGTAATGAAAAGAAAGGAAAAGACAAAGTTGCAACAGATAAAAGACCTCAGGAATATACATCTAATTGACACTACATTGCATTAATCAATAGCTGCACTTTTGGGAAACTGTGGCTATGACAGTGCTGAACCAGAAGGGTTTCTTTTTTAAGCTTTAAAAACTTTTCTTACTGTGGATCATCGTTCCTTCTGTAGTAGATTTTTACAATTGCTCTAATGCATTTTGGACAATTGTCTCAAAGTAACCTGCAGCTTTCCTGAGACCTGAGCGTGCTTGCTCGCTCGCTCGCTCTCTCTCTCTCTCCTGCTAATTTATAGTCCTTTTCCGTTGTTTTTAAAAACCTTTGGCTACCACATCCACTACTTCCACCACCACCAGATCCATAACCACCAACACAGGGACTGCCAGAGTTTCTTCCAGCAAAACTGTCCCCTTTCATGGATTATATTCCTTAAACTGGCATTTATTAAATTGTTCCAAAAGAAAAGAATCGTTACTTATCAGCATGCAGATACGTCTAAAGTAGAAGAAAAGTTACAAAGTTAAGACAATTCGAATATCAACACCTACTCAAGTAGTCAGCTTATGTTTATTGTAAAAATCTACCATTTTTAAATTTTATTTTGTTTTTATTTTAAAAACAAACAAAAAATAAAAAAGATACACAATTTCAAAAAACAGGAAATTAACACTAGTTAATATATTGCATAGTGTTATCTTGAAAGTAGTTGTTTAGACTACAAGATTTAGGCATGAAAAATATGATCGAACAATTAGGTAACAAAAACAACTGTTATTCTTGATGAACAGAGATTAGTAGCATAGTTATCTATCTTGTATATATTTACACACATGCACACATATGTGTATACATATGTAGTATATATATAATCTTTTCCCTTCTTTTTCTCCTTTACCTTATCTCAGTTGTTCTTTCCTTTTGAACACTTTCTCTCCCTTTCATTGTCACAATATGTATTGTACATTTTGGATCTTAGTCTTTTTTTTTTACACTAGGGAGACAATATGACATTTACACGAGTCTGATTTATTTCACTTATGAGTATGGTCTCTAGTTGCATCCATTTACATATAAAAGCCTCTAGTTTATCCTTCTTTATAGCTGAGTAATATTCCATGTACAAAAATACCACATCGTTTTTATCCATTCCTCGATTGATGGGCATTTGGCTTGTTTCCAAGATCTGGCTATTACAAATTCTACAGCTATAAACATGGGTGCACATATGCCACTCTGGTATGATGTTTTCATTCCTTCTGGGAATATGCCCAGAAGGGGAACTGCTGAGTTAAATAGTTTTTTGAGGAACCTCCACACTGATTTCCAGTGGTTGTACCAGTCTACACTTCCACCAACAATGGAGAAGGGTTCCTTTTTCCCCACAGCCCTGCCAGCATTTGTTATTGGTTGATTTCTTCATGTCAGCCATTCTTTCTGGAGTGAGATGATATCTCAGTGTTGTTTTAATTTGCATTTCTCAAATGACCAATAATGTTAAACATTTTTTCATCTATTTATTTGCTATTTGTATTTCTTCATCTGAGAAGCGTGTATTCATCTTAGATGCCCATTTTTGGATCAGATCTTTAAATTTGGGAGGCCTGATTTTTTCACTTCTTTCTTTTTTTTTTTTTGTTTAGTATTTTTTTTATTTTAGCAAAGAAAAAAAAAACAGAAAAAAAAGACATATAAAACAAAAACAACAAGCAAAAGAGACAAACAAATAACTAGAGTAAATACACAACAGTAACATTGCAGGTTTACAAAACCGCATGATAGAAACTTGACAATGCTTGCAATATTGTGCATCGTTATCTTTGAAATGGTTACTTACATTAACAGATATAGACATGTAAAATTAATCTAATCATATGAGCATTAACTGTTCTTTCTCAACAACGAATAGATTCAACAGTGTGTTCATTCTAGTTATCCTACATTACATATATACAGGTTTATATCTTTTCCTCTTCCCCTTTCTCTTTCTTTCTTTATATGTTCTAGATGTAAGTCCTTTGTCTGAGGGACAGTTGGCTAAAAATTTTTCCCATTCTGTGGGCACCAATCATTTCTGAGAAAAAAAAGGAAAATCAAAAACATTATAATATTGAGTAAGTAAGTCATTGGTTTAACCTCTGAAAACTGCTCAGATCATTCTATGAAACTTGATAACAGAGAAAGACACACATTCTCAAAAATTAAATTCCTAATGCTTTTAGGTTGAGAGAAAATTGTCCACTTCTCTTTATTTTTGCAAAGAGAGAGAGGTGAAGCTGTTTTTACATATGTCTTGCTGCATTTTTAGCCTAGTAAAATGTCTCACTTTTAGGACCAAATTCTCTCACAATAAAAAATAATTTAAGGCAATAGCTTTTTAAAACTCAAAAGTGGCTTTATGTTAGCAACAGGAAGGAATCAAAATGGAGACAGAGTCAGGAAAATCTGACCTATTGCCAATGGTCAGGAGAGAATCTCAACCTAGCCACTATTATGAAAAAAACCATGAAATATAGGAAAGATTACAACATTTTGACATAGTGGCCAAATTTGCCAAAATGTTACACATGTCCCAATTCAACTTAAATAAATTCAATTTATCTTGAATAATTATTATTCTATTAAATGCCCAATAGCAGGTGATATCGGATCTTTGTACATGTTATACAAGTGGATAATTTTCAGACAATTCTTTGAGGTTTTTAGATTGCAAGGTCAGCATTATATACAATGGAAACCTTATCTAAAAAGACATGTTTCATGAGCTACACATAAAGAGACAACAGGCATGGTTTTAACTTTGTGTACTGAAAAAGTTAAACAGCCACCTAATTAAAAACTAATCTTCAGGCAGGCTATTCAAGATAAGGAGTTCAAGTTACTTAATGCAAGCATATGATTGCAATTTGGTTTGTTTTTTAATGGAACTTATAAAAATTTTCAGAAAGAAATGTATAGTAATAAATGTTAACAATCTGAAATATATTTATTTCAGTGCTTCTTCAAATTTGCTGCAAGTAATTCTTGGTTTGGTTACTTTTACCTACACAAAAATCCTGCCATGTCCCTGGAAAAATAACTGCTAAAGACATTCAACTAATAGTGGGTTCATATCATAATCCTTATACTTAAAATGCTACCTATTACTGCAGAAAACACACAAAACCAAAAGACAAATACTGTATTTTGACTGCCTTAGTTATAAAACTGTTTTGTTTCTCCTCTATATTGGTAAGGTGATACTTCATGAACAAGAAAATTAAACACTATGCTTTCAAGGAAATGTCCCAACTTAAAAAATATTGCATTCTGGTGTAAACAAATTCATTTAACCTTGGAAAAAGGTTCTAGTTGGAAGCCTTACCTAAGCAGTGTGCCTCAAAGACAGTTCTAAGTACACTGTAAATTACTTTCAGATTCAAGCCAATAAAGCATGCTATGAACAATCCAGCTGAGGACAACTAACTGTCACTTATTACCTAATAAAAATCAGAGCCAAATGGTGCAAGAAGTTACTCAATTAGTAAACAAAGATTGCCAAAAGGAATTTGGCTCACATAATTCTGAATTCCTGTGCAATTTAATTGCCACCACAGTCATTTGAATTATGTCTATTGAAAACAACAGAATACCCAGAAATGAGAACTACGGACAAAGCCGGGTTGGGGGGATATGACTACAATCCCAGAATGGGAGGCTGCGGCAGGAACATCATGAGTTTGAGGCCACTCTGGGCTACATAGTGAATCCAAGGCCAACCTGAGAAACAGCACAACCAGTCTCGACAAACTAAAAAGAACTACAGTAAAAAAAAAAAAAATTGACGAATTTTAAGATTTTACCAAACTAACAAGCCAGTCACAGTACTAAGGATACTGGCAGAAAACATGAAACTCTCAGGCTACAGACACAGCAGTAGCAAGGGTATCAGTATTTTCATGTATTTGTTCCCTGATTCTCAATTTCTGTAAGGTGACAGAGGGCCAAGACTAGGAAACACGAATCTTATACTGTATATTAGACAGTGACCAAACTTGTCCTTTGCTTTGGATAAAAATGGTGTATCTTTCAAGGTTCTTTGCATCTTTTGAAAAGATAATACACAACAAAGGTAGTCAGTCCCTCTGCTCATAAGATGTGCACAAATGCCGAGAGTTCATAGACAATCTTCTACCAACATCTACCATCTACAACCTATTTTGCTATTATAGAGCCCTCCACTCTTGTCTTACAGTTTTCTGAAAGGGAAGTTAATCTGTGCATCAAATGTAGGGTTGGGTAATGCAAATATGTATTTCACAAATTGGCTGAACAAAATACTGTAGAAGCTGTACAGCAAATCATTTACACATATAAATTCTGGTTTCTTCAAGAATTAATCAAGTCAGACTGAATTCTTCTAGCTCCAGACACAAGAACGAATCATTTGACAGTCCCTAATGAAGTGATTTATTCATAATATCAATTCATGTGGTCAATGTTACTTACATCTTTAGCTTCTTTCACTCTAAATCCCAATCTCCGTATGTATGCCAAAGAAAAAGTAAACCACGACCTCACTATAAAGTCTAGAAAAACTGAAAAGCAGTTATTGTGTCTATAAATAGGCTTTTGCCTTAAGCATTTTGATCATGATTAAGGAAATGATTTGTTGAAATAAATCTAGTACTACTGATATAATATACTGCTGTTTCCTTTTAAAAAGGAAAACAACTGGCAGGTATCATTATAGAATCTTCACTGAATGAAATGTAAAGTATATGAAAAGAGGATCTTAATACATACGTGGTGTTAGTAATAAAATGTTATGCAAGCAACATTATTGTTTTGTTTTGATTTGATTATATCAATATTAAAACTAAGCATTTCTTACAGGGAATAAAATTGCATAAATTAAGATACTCATTTTATCTTAAACTTTTGTTTTGCTTTTTGGTACTGGAAATCGAACTCAAGACCTTGCACTTGCTGAGCAGGCAGGCATTGTGCTACTGAGCTACATCCTTGGCCCTTACTTTATACTCTTGAAAAGTGCTCATGTGTTTACTGCAAGTGTGAAAGTTTGTTTAGGGCTCAGTGAGAGTCCGTATACTGAAAAATAAGGCTGGTTTATAAGCTACTATCTATGGAGAGCTGGTAAGATATATCCTCCTTGTTCAAGATGACATGTTCTTATGCACAAATAGAATGATTTATTCTGAAGCATCATTTACTGATCTGATGATAAATAATTTATTGAAATATATCTCATTGTCCTGAGCATCTCACTCCTTGACTAACAGAATCATAAGTATACATAACTATAAACAGGTATCAGATCCCTACCAACATGTTTCTAAAAATCAGATATGCTACTGATAAACTTTATGAAATCTACCAAGACATTAACATCTCAGGAATGTTTGTTTGTTGGTAAATACAGTTTTCTTTAACATTTATGGATCTTTAAAATGATATGCATGATAAATATTTATTAGTGATTCCTCATCAAAGAATTCTACGCCTTTTTAACACCAACACTTCAGTGACCAAATTTGTAGGGTAATAGAGAAAAAGCGGCAAATATTCACAACCTTTCAGAATGTGGGGAATTATTTATAAAAAAATTCTATTTTTCTTGGTGAAAAAACAAGTGAGTTTTGAAAAAATAATTTAGAAATTTGTGGTTATACTCTAAGTAGTTAAAACAGAAATTTAAAACTAACAATTTTTAAAGTTTTCTTCAGTTCATGTCATGTGAAATATCCAGCAAAAAAAAAGCCACCCCAAAGCTCGTAGGTTAGTTCTTGTTCCATATTCTAAGGCTTCAGGGAGTTTAAGAGTACGCTGTTTCTTTTTTGGAAACACTTTAGTAGGACTCTAAAACTCAATTTGACATAATACTTACAGAAGTTATACATTTCTAATACTTAATACAGTATGCTGTACATCATACTAAACATTTTACATGTCATCACATTTTAATTGATGAGGAAACATTTTGAACGTTAATTAAATCTCTTGCCCAAGGGGACACAGTTAGAAAGTGGTGAAACAGAGAATTGAAACAAAGCAGACTAACTCTGGTACCCATGAGATCTACTACCAAAGTATTCATCAGCTTTCCTAGAACTTAAAGGAGGTGAAATTTAATTTAGCTAACCATTTTAGGGGATGCAGTACATTGTCGGCAGTATCTAAGGCATGAATATCAGGGTGGAACTGCATGTCAGAAGGGTGTGTTGTAGTCAATATTCTATTAAGAATTGTGAATATGTGTATAGAAGAAACAGGTATGTTAAATGCAAGGATTTTAGAAGTCCAGATGAGAAATAACCTTTGGCAGGATAAAAAAACCTCAACAAGAAAGAACTCAATGGACTAATACACAGAGTGCTTAAAATAACATCTGAAACAGAATAACCTTTCAATTAATGTTAGTTGTTGCTATTACTATTATTAAGAATTCTATATGTGAAGGAAGCAGTATTGTGTATTGCCAATAGTGGTCTTCAAATCAGTAAATTTGGTTCAAAATTGTCTATTCCACTTATGAAACATGTGGTCATACACACATCATTTAAATTGTGCCACAGTTTCCAAATGTCCAAAAGAGGGAGAGGGATATTTTCCTTCACAGGTTTTTATGACTATTAGTGTGCAAATATATGATAATAGGTGTGAAAGAGCTATGTAAATATAATCAAATAAAAATTAACTCAATAAAAATCCTTTGATTTTTCCTTCACTACCATACATCTCACTTGAGTTGTTTGCTGCTCCCCTAGTCATATATTTGCTCTTACTGTTTTGGTTTTCAGAAATCCCCTTTCCCTTTATATTTCATTATGAAAATCACTGCCAGATTTCTGCCTTAAATGTAGCCTCCTGGCTCATTTCTTCCATGCCTAGCCACATGTACTGCTCATACTACACAAAGTATGGGACATAATCAGCACTGAGGTACAAGTAAATATTGAGAAAGTATACTCTCTAGTCTGTACCAGATGTCAAGTGTACCATAAAGGCTCTAAATTGGATATATTAATAAAAATGAAGTAGCACTAAGTATCTGATTACTTAGGATAGTAATTCAGACCACACAGAAACTGGAGAGAACTGGTAGCCAGACAAGGCCAGAGATCAAGGAGAAGAAAAGGAATAAAAAATAGTTATCCACTAGAAAACTATACAAATATAGTAAGGGAGAGTTGGTAATAATTTTCCAAAAGTCTAAGGGCAAACAATGAGTGGCTGCAATTATTTAACTGGATATATACAGTTGCTGTAGGTTATATAATTACAAGAAAAAATCAAGTACTAAGCTTGAAGCAAAATATAAGAAAGGCAACCATGGGCCAGGTAAGTGGCAAAACAAAAATTTAAATCCAAATCAACCTGTTTTTGCTATACCAATAGTTATTTAAAACTTAGTATGACAAGAAATATAATTTAGGAAGTGTAGATCTAGTACTTGGACTTTGTATCTTTAAAACTTCTCTAATTATATGACGACAGTATGTAAGTCATGCATGAGAAACAGTGAATTTACTTCTTATCACTGTTCACTTGAGGCACTAGTTTTGTACCCCTTCCTTACATTGTAACTTCAGTCAACTAGGTAAGTTTCCATGTTGGCCTTTCAGAAACATCCAGCTACTTTAATTTAACAAGGCCAACCATTAAAAAGACAAGGTCTCTAACCTCTTTCTTTTTTCTTATACCTTTCTAAGCTCTGGATTCTGAACACTAGGAATACCTGTAAAACTTGCTAAGAGAGAAGAGTGACTATCTTTCTGAATTTGGTAGCTAGCAGTTTCTGCCATGCATTCTAGATCCTAAACTCTCAAGGTTATTAACTTGTTTTCCCTTGCTAAAGTTAGACATACTCATTATCATAATGATGTTAGTCTTCCATTTATTGAGTTCCCACTATGTTCTAAACACACCACAAGGCATATCACATTAACTGCTACTCTTCAAAAAATTCTGAAAGGTTGGTATTTTCATTATTATTACTATTTGCAATACTGAGGATTGAACCTAAGGCCTTTACATTGAGCTACATTCCCAGACCTTTATTTTTTATTCTATAAATCTAAGTTGCCCAGACTGGGTTTGCACTTAAGATCCTCCCACCTCAGCCTTCTAGAGTGCTGGCATTTACAGGTATGCACCACCACATCTAGCTCTAAAGTAGGTATTATTAACCTCATTTGACAACTACAGAAATAGTATCTGAGAGGGAAAAGTTAAGTAACCTACTAAAGATTAGCACCAGTAAACAGTGGTGTGATCACTGACTCAAAGTCTCTGCTATTAACTACTCTACTCTACAGTCTCTTGAAACCCAGATGTCTCAAGACAATTTGCCAGCTCATAAATATTCACAACTACTAGGTTGAGTCTAACTTACCACCATAAGAATCCAAATGACAAAGAAAAGAGACAGAACCCAAAGCCCATAATCACACTCCTTCATATTTGAATATATCTGGTAAACCTATAAGACCAGACACGTATGGTCTTGATCATGTGATCATATGCCTCAAGACTTAGGGAGCTTTAATTATTTTAGAGGGAAATAAAATGAAGAAAGATGTATAGTTCAAATGATGCTTCATCTAAGAACTTTGAAACTTCTGTAAGGATGTTTGCTATTCATTATCACATCTTCTCACAATAGAGACTATTTTACTGTAGCATAAATCATAAAGCAGTGTAACTAACAATCACATATACTGGCCATATATGGGTGCAAACTACTCAGAATAACAATGAAAATTAATAATTAAAATCCTAAAAATGAAAATACTACACTGTTAATACATGCAGTTTGCAAGAGAGACAACTAAAGACTAAATGAGAAAAAATTCTTTATCTGTATTTTGTCAATACACAAGGCAGAATTGATCCTATGATGATTTTCTTATTTTAAGTAAGTGAACAACTTAAGTTGTTTTTACATTGGTGCAACACATTTGTAATGGGAAATGTAATCCGAAGAATTTTAAAAGGCCAATCGAGGAGTCATCTACATTTTTGTGACCTGCTTGAGATGACTTGCCTAGGCAATAAATTATTCTGGACAATGATAAAAGAGTAAAGAAGAAACGTTAATAGTAAAATAAATGAAAGATGAAATAATGTTTTGAATGATTGATGGGCTAGGGAAAACAAAAGCTTTCTCAAAAGGATATTCAAAAACTTTTAAGCATTAGAGGCCTGCCAAATAAGGAAGTACAAAAGCAAACAACAGCAATAGTTTCTGTACACTCCAGGCTCACCAGTGTAAATTTACAGTTTAATTATCAGCACTAACAGTAGCTGAATTTTGTTTTTTGTATTACAATAATGGCAATGTCAAATCCTGGGTATGGATCTAAGCTCTGCTCTTGCTAGCTATAAGACTTTGGGCAACTTAATCAAATCCTCTAAGATTTTTATATGCAAAATGGTCATAATATATGCACTTCATAGAGATGTAAGCATAAAATGAGAGAAAAAATAAATAGTTCTTGGCTTTGAGGCTGGCACTCAGTGTCCTTCCATATCATCTACTCCTTTATCCTACTCATTCTTTTAACCCAAACCAAAGTCCTATCTTCCCTAGAACATATTTTAGACATGCTGATTTTCTTTATACTATCTGAATTCTTCTAGCAGCAATATCTAGTCTGTGATACAGAGGATGCAACAAAGTTACTGGAAGGAGCCCTCAAAGCTCTCTGTGTACAGAACATTGTCTACAGATGAAATAACTTTTGTAATCAATTATAAAACCAGTATTCTAATATGAGAAATATATATCTATTCACTTAAAAGTATACCAAGTACATGATAACTTTTTATTATTTATTCTCTCAATGTATTATAAAAATTCAACTACTACTATGGGAAATTTCTATATTCACACTCTCATAGAAACTATCTCACTATCACAAGTGGCCACATAATTATGACAGACTCCAGTGAGATGAGTGAGGCAGTCACCTTGAGCACAAAATTTAAAAGCACACCAGAAACATTAGTCATAAAGATTTTAAAATATTTTAAATAAATTGTCTTTGTGTTCCAATAACAGAATATGGCAAACTGGATAATTAGTGAGGAATAGAAATTTATTTCCCCACAGTTCTGAAGGATAAGAAGTACAAGATCAAGGTACTGGAATCTGGTAAGGGCCTTCTCACTGTTTCAGCATCTCACATGGCAAGAATTACTGAATGGAAGAAAAGAGAGATAGATAAAAAATATTTTATAAGGAACTCACTCCTACAGTAATGAAATAACTACTGTAGTAACAATGGCATTAATCTATTCATGAGGGCAGAGTCTTCAAGGCCTCCTGAAGCTCCTATCTCTTAACAGTGTCACAATGGCAATTATATTTCAAAATACATTCTGGAAAGGATAAATAATCCAACCATAGCAGAAATATTTTTAAACTATACATTAAAGTACAAATTATGAAGAAAAAGTAAGAAAATTTTAAATAAAGACATGGTTTGACAGAACCAGAATTAAGACGAGGTAAGAAGTCAGTCATATAGGGCAAGGTTGCATCCTAATTGATAAATATATTGAGGATTTAATCTTCCAACCCTAAAGAGAAAAAAGACTGAATCATATTTTGCAATGCAAGAAATGTTTACTGAAATGTGCAGCTGGACTTCTGAAAAAGTCCACTGCATGGATGTTTTTTCAAATAGGGCTTCCTTTTGTAAGAAAAAGTAAGAGTGAAAGTATTGAGAGAGGGAAAGAGGAAGGGAGGAAGAAGGAGACACAGAAAGGGAGATAAAAAAAGAAGACAGGATGGGTGACAGAGACAGAGGCAGAGAGAGACTATTTATTTCTACATGAAATTTTCCAATGGCACTTCAGTATGGTTTCCTGACTTTTCTCCCTGAAGAGCTGCAGACCACCAAATACTATGTATATTTGACTCACTTCAACAAATCACCATATGGCTCTAACGAGCACTGAGGCTCGGTGACCTAGTTAGGAATACTGAAATGTCAGTACACTATCACTGCTTTAAACTTATGCAGGATTTTATTTTATTTTTATTTTCTTTTACTTACAAAGAATCTACAAAAAAATCAATACAACGGACAGGGAGATTTAGCAAGGTCATGGTATAAGGTCACAAAGCCATATACAGAAATCTAGTGTTGGCCTATATACAATCAATGAACAATTCAAAAGTAAAATTGCAAAGGCACAAGGTACAACATCACAAAAATTCTTAAAGTAATATTACTGTATAAGTCTACCAAAATGCATTCATTATCTGTATCTTAAAAACTATAAAAACTGATCAAAAGTACTCAAATACCACCTAAATAAGGGAAGAGACACTATGTATGTGAATTGGACAAATATCAGAACATTTATTCTGCCAAAACTTATCCATAGATTAACCCCAATATCTATCAAAATCTCAGCAAATACTTTTTCTTTAACTATCTTAACTATTTTTATATACATATTCACAAACATATACATAGTTTCTCTTTCAGTTTGTCACACAAGTGCAACAATCTGATGCTTACACATGTGTGACTTATTTATTTCACTGATAAGTATATTCTCAAGGTGCATCCATTTAAGTATGAAAATGTCCAGTTTATCATTTTTTATAGCTGAGTAGTATTCCATTATATAGACATACCACATCTTTTTTGTCCATTCCTCAGTCAATGGACATTTAGGTTGTTTCGAAGATATGGCTATTATGAACTGTCCTGCTATAAACATAGGTGTACATATATCACTGTGGTATGATGTTTTTAATTCTTTTGGGAAGATACACAGAACAGGAATAGCTAGGTTTTGAGGGATCTCCACACTGACTTCCACAGTGGTTGCACCAGCCTGCATTCCCACCAACAGTGAACAAGTGTTCCTTTTTCTCCACAGCCCCTCCAGCACTTGTTATTGGTTGACTTCTTATTACTAGCCATTCTTTCTGGGGTGAGGTGGAATCTTAGTGTTGTTTTAATTTGCATCTCAAATGACCAGTGCTGCTGAACATTTTTTCACGTTATTTATTTGCTATTTGTACTTCTTCATCTGAAAAGTGTGTGTTCAAGTACAGGATTTTTGACCTTATAAAGTTTATAATCATGTTTTCAAGGGTCTAGTCATGTGACTGCAACTCCAATTTTCTTGCATATTGTTCTATCAGCTCTAGCCATACCTGTATTCCTTGATATACCAAGTTCATTTCCTCCCGTAGTTCTTTTTTTAAAATTTTATTTTAAAGAGAATAAAACAAAACAAAACAAAAAAACAGAACAAAGCAGATCAGAGCAAAACAATGCAAGCAACACAGCATTTCAAAATGAGACAACAGGAAGTCAACAGTGGCCACCATAATGTCTCTTATTTTCTTTGAAATAGTTGTCCATATCTTCACACACAATTAATTCAAACAGAACAAAACAGCATAAAACCGATCAAAACAAAAGAATGAAATCATTACAAGTCCTCGAAACCAGACAATAGAAAAATCAACAATGGCTACCATAATGGAGGTCCCATTTGACTCAGCTATTTCACTTCTGGGCATATTTCCAAAAGAATTGAAAACATCATACCACAGTGACATATGTGCACCCACATTTATAGCAGTATAATTATTAATAGCCAAATCTTGGAAACAACCTAAATGCCCAGCAACTGAGGAATGGATAAAGAAGATGTGGTATTTTTATATAATGGAATAGTTATAAAGAAGAATCACATTGAGGCTTTTATAGGTAAATGGATGCAACTTGAAACCATACTCGGAAGTGAAATAAATCAAACTCCCATGTGTAAATTCCGTATTGTCTCCCTTGTGTAAGAAACTGAAAGAGTAAATAAGATACAAGATCTTCAATAAATATTGTGAAAGAGTTAGAAACTGCTCAAAGGGGAAAAAATAACTCAGGGAAAAGGAGAAAAGAAAGAAGTGAAAAGAAAAAAGAAATAAAATTGTACATATTAACTTAAGATAGCTAGGATGACTGTATTACTAATTCTACTAGCTCTTGGAACAAAACAGTTAACATTCATAGGATTAGATCAATTTTGCATGTTTATATCTGGTAATCTGAGTAACTCTTTTGAAGATAACTATGCAAAACAACAACATTAGTTGAGTTCCTACCACCTTGTTTTGCAAGCCCACATTGTTATTGTTTTGGGCTCTTTGTTATTGTTATTTATTAGTCTCTTTTGTTTCTTGTTTTTCTTGTATTCTGTTTTGTTTTGTTTTCCCTCTAATACAGAAAGGACAGATGTACATATATAGGCTTATACAAGCCTAGAACTTCTCTTAAAGAGTTTACAAGAATTTATTTTAATACTTGTGATGGTATGAAAAGCTACTTTGAAGAAAACAAGACATTATGGTAGCCATTGCTGATTTCCTATCATCGTGTTTTGAAGTCCAATAATGATTTTATGCTTTATTTTGATTGGTTTTAGTCTGTTTTGTATTATTTGATTTTAGGGTGTGTGAAGGTATGGACAGCTATTTTGAAGAGAACAAGAGACATTATGGTGGCCTCCCATAGTTCTTTGTAGTTGTTATTCCTCTACTCACATGTCCTTTTGTTTACATATTACTTATCCAGTTCTTCCTTCTTTTGCTCAGGACTAGGCTTAAATATCACCTCTACAGTGGGACCTTCCTGGATAAAACTATCTAAAGTAAATCTCTTTTATCCTCACACACTAAACCCTGTACTCATCCTTTGTAGCACTCATTTATATATGTGCATCCACGTTTATAGCAGTACAGGTTGTAATAGCTAAATCTTAGAAACAACTCAGATGCCCATCAACTGAGAAATGGATAAAAAAGATGTGGTCTTCTTATAAAATGGAGTACCACTCAGCCATAAAGAATGATAAACTTGAGACTTTTACAGGTAAATAGATGCAACTTGAGACCATACTCATACGTGAAATAAATCAGACTCACATGTGTAGACATCTTATTGTCTCCCTGGTGTGAGAAACTGAAAGTGTAAATAAGGGCCAAAATGTACAACAGACAATTGTGAAATGGGAGAACACTGTTTGAAAGAAAAAAAGAACTAGGACAGGAGAAAAGGGAAAGGAAGGAAGATAAACGGAAAAAAAATTACAAGATAGTCATACTACAAGTTTCTCACATTTTAATGAAAAGAAGGGTTTGTGCTAACATTATCTGGAGAATTTTTGTATGGCTATATCTTGTACTCAGAGTAACTACTTTTAAGATAACAATACGCAATATATTAAATACTAAATATTGTTAATCTCCTACTATATTGTTATGAAAGTTTGTTTTACTTTTTTCCATAACATAAAAAGAAGAAATTACATATTTATTTATGCATTTACTTTTTTAGTGTCCATAGTTTCTTTAGAATGCAAGTTTAATGAAAAAATTATGTCAAATCTTGTTCACTTCTAAATTCTCAGAGCTTATCACAGAGCCAAACAAATAGAAAATGCTCAAAACATACTTGTTGATAAATAAGTAAGTGAATATATATACATACACAGTGCTTGTTTGCATACATATACATACATATATATGTGTGTGTGTGTGTGTGTGTGTATATATATATATATATATATATAGTTCATTTCAACAATTTCATGAAACAGGTAGGTATCAGTATCAGTACACTCATTTTTTGAGTTGAGATCATGGAGATTAGCAGAAACTAGGGGACCTGTAGCACAGCTATGAATCATGGAACTGAAACTTAAGTGCTGAACTTTCTACTTCCAGTCCAGTATTCTTTCTGCTACACCACATCACTAGAATCTTTAATCACTAGTAAATCCTTGTTAACAAATCACTGACACCTTCTCCACAACTCTTGGAAATAAATTCTAGGCTGTAGAAATAAATATGAACCACAGACTGCCCCTAAAACAGAATTATCAGTTGACTGTTTTATTTTTTTAAAAATGACTGCAAATTCTATCTATAACACTCAGGATTCCCAAACTTCAGTAATAATTAATATTATGTCTTCTAAAAGGTTTGCCAGTCATTGGTGGCTAACTGCCTTCATATAAACTAAATTTCCTATGGACTGTCTTCTTCATAAGCTCTGAGAGGAGCCAATAAAACAAATATTATGTAAATGCTAATTGCCATAGGTCTAATGTGAAACATTAGCTTTCTCACAAAGATCTTAGGTATAGAAAAGTAAGTTTTGTTTAAAATCTCTCTTGAAATAAAAGTATTCAAGACAGACTTGTAATGTTTTTCCTTCTGTTAAGCTGTTTCTTCAACAATTTACATACGCTGTCAGAAAATGTTCACAAGGACATATTATACTGGCAATTCATAAAATCCTGACTCTACTAAGTGATATGTCACAAAAACAGGCAGACAAGAGTAATTATTTTAATGTCAGATTAGTTATTTCAGAGGTTTGATAATAGTCCCATATAGATAACTTCAAAATGAGGTCACTGGAAAAAAATACTCAATTGTTTCCTGTAGGAATCCCATATTGCCTCTTCATTAGTGATAACATTCTAGAACTTCTTGTCTTAGATTCCCTATAGTATACCAGGGGACACTTAGACTGTGTAAATACTGATGTATTCATTTCCTATTATTTCTGTAACAAGTTACCACAAATCTAATGGCTTCAAACAACCCAAGTTTATCAACTTAAAGTTCTGGAGGTTAAAAATCCAATACAGGTCTCAGGATAAAAACCAAAGTATTGACAGGGTTGAATTTCGTTGTAGAGGCTCCAAGGGAAAATTTTTGTTGTTGTTGTTGATTTTTCCAACTTCTAGAAGGTGCCTGAATTACCTGACTTATCTCCTTTTTTCGTCTTCAGACCAGAAATGCCAACTGAATCATTCTCATGTAGTATCACTCTAACACTGACTCTCTTGTCTCTATTGTTCACTCATAATGAAATGGGATCGCACTGGCTTTCTTGGGTATCAAATATAGTCTCTTACCTCAAAATTATTAACTTAATATCTACAAAATCTCTCTTGCCATATAAGGCAATATAATCACAGGTTCTTGGGATTAGGATGTGGATATCTTTAGAAGGCCATTATTCTTCCTACCACAATTGGCCTCGATACTGATAATGAATCCACTGTAATTATACACAGGTATTCATCTGTGTAAATTCATTCAGTGAATTCACCCAGTGAATATGAAGATAGCCAGAGTAGGCTACTGACCATAAAAATATCCTTCCCCAATTTGACCTTACAAAAATTAGGGGATTTGAAAAGCATTATCCAGTTAACTATAAAACAGAAGCATAGCTCTTCTTTCAAACATGTTTACTCCAAGTGCCATTGCCATCAACCTTTCTTATGACTTTCTTATGACTAAAAAAATCCATTTCATAGTATGAAACTAAAGTGTAGAAGACAATATTTTCTATAGTCAATTTGTTCCTTAATGGAGTTTGTCAGGTAGGTGGAATAGAAACTGTCTAGCTATTCACACTTTCTATAAGTGTGACTTTTCTGTTTATTCTCTTACAAGAGTAAATTAAATTTGCCAATAAAAATAAAACCATGTTGCTACAAGACCAACATAATAAACTTTGCACTGTATCTTTAACTATACATTAAAAACCAATCTTGTTGTATATATTAAAGATTCTGACTATACTTGGATTTGTCTTGATAAAAATTACTTGTGGACATTCTCAAGTAGAATAGTATAAAGACATTTAGTTTATGTCACTGTTTTCTATCACAAACATTCATCTTTCTGTCACAACTCCTGAAATATTTCAGCCACTAGTCACTGAGTTGGTTTAAAGTTGATCCTATGGGAAATAAAAATCAGCAATGATCTGATAGATCTGGCTAGGTAAACAGACAAGATTTTTCAAAGTAAAATTCTAGTTCATTTAGTTTTGTTTCATTTAATTTTTTCAGTGCTGGAGATTGAACCCAGGGCCTCACATGTGCTAGGCAAGTGCTCAACTACCAAGTCATACTCCTAGCCAAGATTTGTTCACTTTTAATTGCTCTGAAATAATATTTTAATTCATTTTATTATCTTCTATCTCCTATTCTTTCATTAAACTACTCAGAAACCAGTCCACACACCCATCTCTTCCTCATTATGCCCATATATAACCCTTTCAAACAGATTGCTGTCACCACCATTCCACTGAAACCATTATTTCTAAGGTCATTAATAATTCCCTTATTTTGAATGCAGTGATATTTATCAATTTTCTCATTCATGTATAACACTAGGAAACAATGGTCATCTTTCTTGAAAACGCTTCCCTACCCTGATTTTCATTAAAGGACACTACCTTTATCTTTCACATTTGCTTCTCCTCCTGTTCCTTTCACATCGTTCTAAATGTGAACTTTCACCAAAGTACTGTCGTCTCAGTTATCTGCTCAACACTTGGGCAATTCAGCACTTGGGAGGCTGAGGCAGGAGGATCATTGCAAGTTCGAGACCAGCCTGGACTACAAAGTGAACCCAAAGCCAGCCTAAACCACATAGCAAGACCCTGTCTCAAAAAGATCCCCCCACCAAAAAAAATGGGCAACATATGTAACATCCACAATTCAAAGGAGAAGTTTATTTTGGCTCATAATTTTAGTCCATGGTTAGCTGGATCCCAGGCAATAACAGCATGGCAGAAGTGCATGATGGAGGAAAAGGTGCTCAGTCCATGGTAGCCAGGAAGCAGCGAGAGAAGGGAGGAGCCAATGAGAGGAATACACCCATGCAGGTGATGTCCCCAGAGACAAGAACCTTCCCACCATATCCCACCTCCAAAGCTGAAAATTTGAGGGAACATTTTGCATCTAAGCCATAAGAACAGAGCTTGTCTTCAGCCCTCTTCTCATCTCATTCTGTGAGCAGTCTTTCCCATAGTTTCAGATACCTCTGTGTGAATGACTCCTGCATTTACCACTTTCTAGCAACAATCATTCCCAAACTCTAGTCACATATTTCCAACTAACAACTGCAAATCTCCACTTAGATGACTTGATTGCACTTACATTTAAACGTATCATCTGTCTATGCTGCAAATATTTATTAAGAAATGTACTGCATTGTAATTGCATACTTTCTGGGTAATAAGAAGTACAGGAGATAAGTAAATTATTATCACTCTGTCCAGGCTTGAAATAGTTCTAAAGTAGAGCTCTACAAAGTATCTTTAACTTTTGACAGACCTATCAATAAGTGAAGGGGAAAGCTAGAAAGAAACTGTAAAAAACATTCATTAATCTGGTCTCAAAATCTTCAGTCTGTTCTGTTAGATCAGAAATCTTCCTTGTAGGACACAAACCATATACTGTCACAGAGGCAATCTCTAAAGTTTGAGCAAATGTTTAGAAAAAGTTTAATACTATAATACTATTATATACAACACAATATCTGAATTTTTATCATATGTATTTGTTTATTTGGTGATACAAAGGACTGAACCCAGGGTCTTCACACTGAGCTACCCTGCCAAGTTCCCAAGTTTTTTTACTTTATTTTAATCAATTAATTCATTAATTTATTTATTTTTGAGAAAGGGTCTTGCTAAGTCACTAAGTTGTATGGGCTGGCCTCAAACTTGCAATCCTTCTTCAGCCTCTCAGAGTGCTAGAATTACAGGCATGCTCTACCACTCTAAGCATTGCACTATGCTTTTTTTAATTTTTAAAAACATATGATAATGTGAAAAGCAAATCTAAGTGGTCAGGAATTCTACTTCTGATCACAAATCAAAATTAATGTTTTTTTATTTCATGAAAAAAATTTCATAATAAAATAAGAAGATAACAAGATAATACTATAAACAAGTGGTTTTCAAAAATAATTAGGCACTGATTTAAAATAAATCCACTTGGACAACTAGACATAAATTATTTAGATAAGATTATGTTAGAAGTATTAGGTTTTCATGAAATCTGGAGTTAATGACTTTTTAAAGTTCACACATGTTGTGTAGCTAGCAGGACATCTCCCAAAGAGTTTCTGACATTTAGAAACTGCAAGGATCCTCTAAGATGTATAATTTAGTTTTCAAATTCAACATTTCGGTAGTCAAATTAAACACTAAGTGAGATACACATTCCTCTCTTAAGCTCCACATACAAAGCCAATTCATAACCACACAATACCTAAATGGATATAGCCATATACTAAAATAGCATTCATTTTTCAAGTTAAATTGCAAAATCAAATCATAAATTGTAATCTGACTAGATAATAAATAAGTATTTTCTCAGTTTCCTCATATTTGTATTTTTACCTTTCAATATCTTTTTCAAGAAAATGTATCACATGAATTTGGAAAAGGCTTAGCCTTGTTCTGGGTCTTGTCACACTTCCTACTTACCCCATTTTTAAAACTCACCAAGTGTGAGTCTTATCATTTGGTAAACTCTATATCATTGTCATCAACCTCGGGTGCTCCCCCAGCATTGCTTAGAAAATTTAAATTTAACAAATTCACTGGAAAAGCTTCACACCAAATACTGCCCCTTTCTGTGAAGTTCAAAATATTCAGCTGATGTGAAAGACCAAATATGTTTAAGTTTCTGAAAGTGTTAGATCAGACTCCATAATTTTCATTGATGAATTTTCTATGACATCTGTACATGCTTGTCTCTATGATAAACTTCATTTCATACCATTCATATTCAGTTTGTGAGAATGATGAGAGAGACAAGGAAAGGTTTAGTCACCTACTCAAATCACACAGGCAACAGCTGATAACACAAACCTTGCCCTTAAAAAGTGTGTGACTAACTTAAAATCCTTTCTAAAAGCAATTTGTCCAATCTAATCTTTGTTAGATAATTTTATTATATTGGAATATTGGTGCATGTTGTGCATTCTAACTAAGAGCATATATTGAGTTTTAATTTTGGTAGCTTTGATTTTTTTTTTTTGCTCTGAAGGATTCTAAGAAAAGCAGTATTGCAATGACTTCCAAATTAGTTTAAGAGCCACATTCACAGTGAGCAATAATTATCAAACTGGTAGGTAGACTAGTAGTGGATTTAAGATCATGGACTCTGGAATCGGACAAATCTGGGGGCACTTTGCTAGCTCTATGACACTGATACTTCTCTTAGCCAATTTTCTTCTAAAAAATGTGGATAATAGGAATACTGACTTCACCAAACTGTCACAAGAATTATACGATAAAATGCATATAAAGTTCTTATCACTATGCTAGGCATACTGTAAATACTCTGTGAATGTTCTGACTTTAAGATTATTATCAGCTAAATCTGATATTCACATAAGAAATTAAAGTGAGATGATTTATCATATTTTAACAAAATGACTTCTTATCTTTGTCTTCCTTCAAAATCAACCTTCAAGTATAAAACTAGAGAATGGTTCCGAAAAACACAACAGTATAATTCACATTTATTGTTAGCTTTTTAACATTGAGAATCAACTGCCTGAGAGGTGGTACAGAAACAAACACGTAAAATTTTCTCATGTAGTAGGTATTACCTGAGATGACTGTCCTCTGGTGTTTAAAAGGTGAAGTTCTATTTGCCTTGACTAATTGTTGAAAATTCTCCCAGCAGAAATGGTTGTTCCACTCACTCTGTGATAGGAACTTATTTCCAGAAAGGACTAAGGTATAGGAACAAAACTCTAGAGTCTAAAACCAGAGTTTATAAATTATAGCAATAAACCTCTCAATTTAGAAGATTTAAAGATTCATGAAAACTCACCTTTTAATCAGGATGGTGTAGAGCTTCATGAAGACACTTTTCAGAGAAGAGAATGAAATACATAAAAGTTCCATGTGTAGAGAACCAGGGTCGGGTCCGCGTCACGCGCGGTGCCCAGCATAGCTCCCTGGGACCGGGAGGCCTTGGCCCCCACCCAGTTAACTAGGAGGCTCCACCTGTACGCCCCGGGAGGCCGCCCTTCCTTGCTGCGCACGGGACCCAGCCTACTGGGTCCCACGATCCTGCAAGCCGCAAGTATCAGCGCAAACCTCAGGGGAACACTGGCCAGCCACGCAGGACACAGAACTACATAGATTCCAGAAGAAAATGACAAAACGAAAGACCAAGAGGCAGTCTCAGTCCCCCAGCCCACAAAGAACAAACCCAAGAGATACTGAAATGGAAGACAGTGGGAGTCACACAAATGGACTTTCTGAAATGATAGAAAATGCAATAAAGAAACAGCTTGATGAAGCTATACAGAAAATCAAATCAGAAATATTCT